>JAJJMC010007730.1:4255451-4465154 GCA_023531435.1 Papaver californicum
TAGTATAGGGTTTTCCTAAGTTCTTCCCCAACATGTAATTTCTTTTACTAATCTTAGGATTAATATTGTGCCCTATTTAATTTTATTACTAGTAGACAACCCGTGCCATATTGGCACGGACTTTGCATATTGAACAAATTAATGTGTTGGTGCACAAAGCTTAATGTAATAATTTCATCACGGAGTCATTATCGATGAAATTACTCTTGTGCTAGGAAAGCTTGTAGTGGTCCAGCGTCAGCAAAATACCATTGCAGCCAACCTGACAAAGTTGTCTCCACTTCAAATACTTTAGGCAGTTTAAATTGGCAAGGACCAAATCTTAAATCTCTTTTAAGTAGCTTAGAAACTACCAGGAACAATGTAACTCAAATTATCTCGAATGAAAATTCTATGGAGATGCATGAAGCCATTCCTGGTTCTGCAGTCTCCCAAACTACTGTAGTTGAGTAGGCGTTGTTGCGTGCTATTCTTATTTCGTATAAAAAAAATAATTAAGAAACTATATTACATTGGCATCCAATTTTGATTCCAAAACCATATTGTACAGAAACCATAATCAGGCTTAAAAATAACTTTCCACTTACACGAAACTTCTAACATTTTTGCATGGCGATTCATGGCAATCGATTGTTTTTTTAAAGTGGTGAGACGCCAATTGAACTTCAGTATTAAAGACCGTCTCAGTTGTCAGTTGTCGATATTTTAGATGAGACGTTGTTATGTATACCCGTACTTAAGCCTCAATTCCCATGGTCTTATTAGAGCAAATTCTGTCAGCACTGCAGTGATAAGTGTATTGATCAAACACTATAAAGAAGAATCCATATGAGAAAATTTCTCTTATTTTGAAGAATCTACCTACTGAGAGCAGAAAAAGAATGAAACTCAAGGATTCTATCAGTGAAATCTTAATTTACTATGTAAAAAGAACTAACCTTTGATTCAAACTCCTTTACTTCATCTATCGTAGGAAGCTACAGGCTGCCAGCTGAAAGAAGCAAAATGATCATCTGATTATATAAAACAGAAAATGCAGACACTTGTAGAAGGGGCACCTAACATCCAAGTGTTTGTCCTGCATCAATCTTATCAACGCACAGGAATCAGACTTTTTGTGTTATTCTTAATATGTCAATCGAAATTAAACCTGTCAAAAACTAAAGTATGTTTGCATTATATCACCACCATATAATGTTCAACTAGAACCTCATAAAGAGGAGAAGATAAATTATTCTTGCATCAGATAAATATGTGAATCATACATTAGACTACAATTTGTGAGTTTTTGTCTAGGTGGACTTTCAAGAGTTTAAAGAAATACTTGATTGTCATTACTCAAGATCAGGATATGAATTTGTCTTTTAATTTCTTAGTTTAGAACAGTCTAACATACATGATGTATCTTTACCACAAATCTGAATTTCAAACTTTATAAAATCAAACAAAAACAACGTAAACCCGATCAAGTAATAGAAAGAAATCGATGAAAACGCACTGATGGTTTAGATTATGATACCCATTGCTAAAATCATTCTCTGAATTGCATCTGCACTCAAAACATCCTCCGATTTATCCCTGCATAACAATGAACCCATAACTTGTTATAAAAAAAAATCATTTAAGAACAATCAGAAACCATAGAAAGTTTTTTTAAAAAAAAATTGCGAATTTTTTTATCTCAAAGTGAAGATAAGGATGAGATGATTACAAATCTAGACTCCTAATATAGATCGAATCAGTTTGATTAGAAATTAAAGTATTTAGGTTTTGGAACCGTAAACCAATTTTCAGAAACAAAATTATCAACTCAATCAAAAGAGAAATAGAGTTTAGGAGAAAAACTTATCTGTATGAAATCGATTTGAATAGTTGAGATTCAGCATTAATCTTCCGATTTTCCTCTTTTCGGAATCTTTCGTTATTCGAACAAAATTATCAAGATGTCAGACAGACATAGGAGGGGGAGAGAGCGAACTGGTTAAGATTAGGGTTTTGATACCCACCTATTTTTCAATTCCATTCGCTAAATTGAGATACCCATCTATTCTTCTTCTGTTGTTCTTCATTTGAATGGCTCAAATGGTTTTGATATTAGGGCAAATAGAAGAAAAAGGTGAAAATCAACAAAATAGGTGGGTTGCTGTTACAGTTAGATTAGAGCACAAATTAAAAAACGACAAAACTTTTGAATCAAAGAAGAAGATGATGATAGTAAGGAAGTGGTGGTGATGGCTTTGCTGGTTACGCTGGTGGTGATGGTGTTGCTGGAGAAAGAAGAGAACAGAGATGCAAAGAGAAGAAAAAACGCAGAGGAAGAAACGATTGTTTCAGAGAAAAAACTGATGCGCATTTGCCCCTGATTTTGTTAAAATCTACGTCGAACTAATAAGGGAAAACGAAAACCCGGAGGGGCAATCACGTCTTTATTGAGCATGTAAGTCTAACATAGAGGGATAGTTAGGTAATATTATAGTTGAAGTAAAAAACACCACTGTGTTTTATATTATAGATTTATATATTTGTTTTTAATAAAAAAGATTTTAAATTGATTATTATAAAGATTTTGGATTGATTCTCATTATTCGCATATATTAGAAGTTTTTTTTCTTTCTTTTTACGGTTTATTATTTAGGGGTATGAGTATACTAATATTCAAATAATTTTAGAATCTTTATATTAATCAAATTATAATCAACATAACTAATTAGTGGGGTATGGTTAATGTTTCTGAGATATATAAAAGAACGCCCTTCTACGATGAGTAATGACTTTTTATCGGAATAGGTAATTATTACTGTCTCATTTGGAAAACAGTCTAGCAGGTAATCGATTTTTAGCATGGAAATGGGTAGTCACTATCGGCCGGAGGGCAAGTGGAAAGACAATATCCGTCCAGTAACTCCAAAACGAGTAGTGAGTCTAGTGACTTTCTGCCTTACTTTCGCTCCACATTGGTTCCGCACTTGTCCAAAACATACCAACTTTGGATTATAATCTTTTGTGACAAATTTGTTGTGATAAATGACCAAACTGCAAATTCAGTACTATGGCATCGAATCACTTTAAATGCTAGAAAAAGAACACTACTGATGTGCCAAACCCAGATGAGTGGATGATGTCTAAACGCTGAAGTGGAAAATATTTGCAATATTCAGAGCATGGACTGTAGTTCCAGGGATTTTTAAAAGAAACTACTAAATTGCTTTGTTGCCATGTGCGAGCCCCAAAACAAAAGGTGAACTTAGTGACCCAGCCAAGCCAGTACAGGAAAAGAAAAACACCAAAAAGTAAAGGAAATGAAGTGAAGTTTCTATAGGTATATGAAGGTTGGCTTTTTCACGGTCAGTGATGGATGGAACGGTTCTTGTGTATAAGGTTCAGAGAGTGTATCAAACAAAAGATCAGCAGGCAGGACCCATAATGGTTCATCAATCATGGAAAAGCTTGCAAGTGGAAAAGAAAATGAAAGCTTTACCTTTTCCAAAGATATTTTGGCGCCCCAACACAAAGATGACATGTGTAAGAACCATTCGAGCTTTTGGGGTTTAATGGCTCAGCATCACTTAACTTTACAGAAAGCATTATTGATATTTCAATGGCTTCTACCTTCAAAATATCTCTTATCATAATAGAAACAACAAAATGTAATTTCTTGAACCATATCACCGCATATCCTCATCCTTGGGTGAATGTTTTACGTACCCAAATTTCTTAACTCGATGTTGTCTTGCTATATTCTGAATAACATGTCTTGGCTGACTATTTCTTAAGCAGCTTATACAGCTTGCTAGTGTAACTAACTTAGACATGGTGCTGAGTTTTTTCTTGAGCACATATATCATTGGTTATTTAACATATCTCACTTAGTTAGTTACAAATTTTTGTTCACCAATGGTGGAAACGCTTAGAATTAGTAACGGGAAACGGGCAAGTGATAAATAAAACAGACCATTTTTCTTTACTTATGGCCAGAGATTTAGAATCACTTGAGCTTTATGAATAAAGTCTTTCTTAGACCAGGATATTCTCCACTCATATTCCATCAAAAGTAGTATAGGCATACTATCATCCAGTTTCCCAATTTGAAACATAGTGTATCAACTTTACAGACATATTTCATCAAGAAGTAGAAACTTTGTATTGAGTTAAGAATTTAAAAATAATGTATATAACAAATTTACAATTTCGTAAAGACATACTATAAATGGCACATATCTCAACTTTCAGATAAGAAGTATAACTAAATAAACCTAACCCAAATAGTGAAGAACAAAACGGTTACATTTTTTACAGTGAAATTCCATAGGCTAAACTAAGAAAAGTAAGGGGTCCTAACGTACGAGATGAGGATGGTATGAAAGAACAGACTCAAGCCCGTAGTTTAAACTCGTATCCTAGGGATTTCGACAAATTGTTTAAGAGGGAAAGAAAGATACCGCAGTTTCACTTATCCCGAAGTCGCCTGTTGTGGGAGTAGAGACTGCTGCGACTGCTTGCCTTCAAGGAAAACTGTCAGCTCTTCTGGAGCAACTACCAATTTCAACCATTCATGCAGGTCTTCCCCTTCAACTTTCTCCTTTTCTGCATTTGAAATGATGGGAGAAGAAAGTAGCAAAAGCAATCAGCAAACGGTCAAATTAAAGAAGAGAAAGTGAAAATAACATCTGAATTTGGTAAAATCATGCGCATAGAAAGCATTATCAACCAAAGATGAAAGTACATTTATGAACATGAACGAATAACATATATTAACTGAAGCAAAATCTCTATTACATAGGAGCTCCTTGGTCAACTACAGTGGGCCATCTCGGCTGTTGGTCTGGCTTCTGTAGCACAATTCACTGATGTGCATTTGGAAACACTAAGAACTTGTGGCAAAATCATATACTTTTGGATTTCATTTGACTAGTTTATATCACAAATTTACATACAACACCTCATACAATCAGTTAGTTAAACTCAAACTCACCTTCTAAGTAAGCACCAAGACCCTCCAACACAGTAGGATTGGCACGGACAACCGAGAGCGCTACTTGAAGAGCAGATTGAAGTAGTGCTTTCACCTCTCCTTGAACGAGGTCCACCAGGCGCCCCTATGAAATTCAACCATGGATCAATACTTAGCGAATATAAAGTAAAGAGATGGAATATTAACACACTCGCTCTCCAGAAGTCAAACTACTTTTCATCGTTTTTGCCTTTGTATGCAAGCGCAGGTTTGTCTCTGCTGCCAAACACCATAAAGGACTTAAGCTCCTTAATCCAAACTCTCAAACTTGTGTTGTTAGCAGTTTTCGGCTATTTCTTCGAAGAGCCCAATTCAAGGGTACAACCAGGAGAACTTAGGTTCCACATCTCAAGAAAATGTAATTCCTCATTTAATCTCACGGTCGACTAGTGGAGCAACCCTCGAATAAGTAGGCCCGGTGCCTCATAATTCTACTACAGAAGGCAACAAGTAAAGAGGAAAAATACCTGATCTCTTCCCCAAGGAGCCCCTCCTCCAGAATCATCCATCCCTCCAGCGGAAAGCGTTGTTATTGATATTGGGCCTATTGTCTCATTAAGACCATATTCAGCCACTGCTTTGTACGCCATATCTGTTGCCCTTCTTATGTCATCAAGTGCACCTGTTGATACACGGCCACAATAAACAAATTCCTCTGCTGCACGCCCTCCAAGAAGAGTGACCAAACGGCCTCGTAGCTCATCGATAAAGAGGAGATACCTATCTTCACTGGTTGGAGGAGTGTAAGTGAAGCCCAATGCCCCTCCTGACCTCGGTAGGATGCTTAATTTCTAAACAAGCAGCCCAAATATTAACTTTTAGGATATACTTTTCAATTAATATCATGTAGCTGTCGTATTATAGCTTACCTCCACGCGTGGTTGCCCAGTTAAAATTTTTGCAACAGCAGTTCCAACGACTGCATGACCAGCTTCATGACGTGCAACTACAGCCTTCTCATATCCTTGCAACTTTGCATTTTTTTTCTCTATTCCCTATTAAACATTATATTTCTCAGTAATTTTTCTTGTTAATGCATGTGACTAATTCTTGCGAAAATGAACTCTTGAATTGGTCAAATAGCTACAACCACACACAGGTGGTAGCTCATGCTTCGAAAGAAGATGCACCAACATTAGAGTCCAGTTTTAACGTAATTACAGAATCTTATAAGCAACAGCGGATTTGCATATGACCATATATCATAGTTGCAATATGCTAGCCAAAATCAGGATCTTAGGCAGAGACTTACAGCTAATGAACGTTCTACTGCCTGGATAAAGTCAACCTTCTCTACAAGTACTTTGTTCAGTCTTCCAGCTAACAAAGCAGCTTCGTTCACCAAATTCCCAAGGTCTGCCCTGAACAATGACCAAATACAAGTCAATCCTAGTGAAAACAGACCTGGTTAAAAGACAGAAATAAGGGTCAATCAGTACCCAGTGAAACCAGTTGTCATGGAAGCAACATCTGTAAGATCAACATCCTCCCCTAGAGGAAGTTCTTTTTTTGCTGCGTGAACTTTCAAAATGGCTTCTCTTCCAAGTCTATCAGGGGCCTCGACCTATGAAATACAGCCAAACAGATCTTTCTCAAAAACATTTTAAGATACATAAACAACAAAGGTTTCATATGAAACACAATTACAAACCATGACAACACGATCAAATCTCCCTGGACGACGAAGTGCAGGGTCTAACACGTCTGCTCGATTGGTTGCTGCAAGGACAATAACTGCAGAGCTGCTGTCAAACCCATCCATCTCCTGTAGTACAGATATCAAAACATGAATCGGGAATGACATGTTTCTAATGGTGGTAATTATTCAAGAGGAAAAGTTCTGCTAGCATCTTACAGTAAGCAACTGGTTCAGGGTCTGTTCTCGCTCGTCATTGCTAACAATCCGAAATCGACCATCGCGACTTTTTGCCACAGCATCTATCTGTGCATTTGAAATTTCAACTTAAACATATGAGGACTTACAGAAGCAGAACCATAAATCAGAAGGAAGAATAGGTTGAATCTTCCAACCTCATCAATGAATATTATTGATGGTGCCTCCTTTTTAGCCCTTGCAAAGAGATCCCTTACACGGGATGCTCCCATGCCAACATATAATTCAACAAATTCACTGGCAGAACAGCTTATAAAGGGAACATCTGCTTCTCCAGCTACCGCTTTTGCAAGAAGAGTCTTACCTGTCCCAGGAAGACCAACCTGTATAGGTCAATCCAACATTAAAGATTGCCTTCAGAAAAACTAATCAGACATAATACCCAAGGCACCTCAGATGACCATGATGACGGTCTATCAACCGTAAGAGGGAGTTGTTATATGCATTGCCACTGAACTATGGAACCCTTAAATCCGCTTAATACCAAATCATTATGAAAAATGTGCCAAAAGCGAAAACTGTCGATCTACTAGCAATATGAGCAGTCAAAAGGGTACAGCGTCAGTTGAGGAGATTGACCATAAAAGATCAATGAGAAACTCAATATTGACCTTGTGGATCAACTCACATTGATACATGTATGTTTCTGTTCAGTTGGTAGACTAAAACTTTAATGTAACCAGTTTGTACACAGATAATAATCTCATGCAATAAGCTTGTCTTTCCAATGACACATAAAAACTCACCAAAAGAACTCCACGTGGAGGTCGAGCACCAAGTTTTGTATACCTGTCTGGATTCCTAAGAAATTCCTGGTCAAGATATTTCCGTAAACAACGATTAGAATAGGTATAAGACTTCTTAATTAGCAAGGACAAATAATGGTCAATCATAAAACTATCGGCATACGAATGTTAACTTCTTATTATTGGACCTGCACAATTTCTACAGAACATAAACAAATATCTACAAAGAAAATTCTTAGGCATACCACAATCTCTTCCAACTCCTCTTTGGCCTCATCAACTCCTGCAACATCAGCAAATGTGATTGCTTCACTGTGTTCAGCCACTTTTGCTCCTCCAGAACCCCCATTTTTACGACTCCTCAGCTGCCCAGCTGTATTCTGTATAAACACATACACCCTCCATAATCAGCACCAGTTTATACATTTGAAGCACCGATTTCAATACATAGCAAAACAATAAAAACTTGTCGATCAAACCTGAGAAAAGTTCACGGGGAACCGATGCAGTAGCCCTGCAAGTACTGCAACATAGAAAATTGCAACCTACAAAAGCCAACAGTAACCTCACATAGTTAAAAATCAAACATATACACATATAACAATATCAAATTCAACAATCCAATTACATCAATTACCAATGCAGAATTTAAGAACCCGCCAGACCGTTTATCAGGAGAACCAAATTCAACCTCATTATCAACCATTTTCTCATAGGGTGTTTTTATGTCGTTCGGACGCGTAGTTGTATAAACAATACGTTTCATCATAGGTGTAACGCTTCTTAAAACCGCCTCAGATTCTTGCAACTTATTCATCCCATCCATTTCACCAATATCAAAAACCTTTCCTGCTTGTTCAGCAGTTTTCAATTTATACATAATATGAACACCATCAACTTCAACTTTGTGAACTTGATTATTATTAATCTTATTTAAGAAATCACTATAAGGTACACTAACAAAAGTAGTTGAAACCCTAGGTTCAGAACCAGGTAATGGAATACTAGGTCTTAATAATCTAATTACAAATATAAAAATCCCAAATTGTAATAATAATATCCCAATTTCATGTACTTGTATTATTGGTTGCCATTCCCATTTCCAACTCTTTTTCCATCCTTTTCCTCCTCCTCCTCCTTGATTTCCCCTCTGTGGCGGAGACGCCGTAGAAGGAGGAGGAGTTGACGATTTCTTCTCTTTTGATTTATCTTCATTACTTTCTTTTTGATTTGAATCAGTACTTGCTTGAATTTGAATTCTTCTTTCAATTCTTTGTTTCTTTAAGAAATTACCTCCCCAACATTCAAAACCTTCAAAATTTCTTCTACCGAGAATATAAACAGAAGACAAACTCGATGATCTTAATGGAGAAATCCTTGATTGAGAACTACGAAGAGTAGTCAATTTTGAAAACTCTTTTATATGGTTTCTTGTAATTTGGGGTGTTGTTGTTGTGGTTGGTTGTAAAGTTTCAACCATAGACATTCTTGAAACCCTAAAATAGAATTGATTTGATGAAGATAGCTTCAGAAAGAGGATAACTGTGAGAAGAGAAGAATGTTAGAGAAAACTGAGAAAGAGAGATAAGAGGATCGATTTTGGGTGTCGTAGACTGAATAACATGCATACAGATTTTTTCGGTCAGACTGGTTTCGCGTGCGCGTTATCCATTCATGAGTCTGACTCTCCACTTTCAAGGATGATCCGGGTGCGTGTGTTAACATTAGCCACGGCGTAATTGAAGAAGCAACTCTCACAAGTCACACCCGGACATATTTTTATACCGGATAAGTATGGGCCCGCCACAACAGGCTCCCACCTCTAATCAAGTCTAGTCCAAACTCCAGTTATTCCGTTAACTTGCCTCAATAGGGCTCCCTCTACCGACCCTATTTTTAAGGGAAGAAGGTTGTAAAAGTTCTATTGACATTGTCACTAGTGGGAATAAAACTTTCGTCCTCTTACTCACGACAAGGAAAATAAGAGAAATAGTGAACTCTATTATACTAACTTACATTTATGAATGGTTGTCAATCGATGCATTTGGATGCGCATGTAGCTATAACCGAATTTGGATCTATAAATAATTTTCAGCATTAAACTCGATTCGATATTCAATCTAGTATAGAAAAAAGAACATCTCAAAATTTATATATAAAAATAAATATCATCAACAATAACAAAAAGAAAAGCTATCCAATTTCATATATCGATAGTTTTAAAAATCCTTTGAATTACTATTCATCCAAATATTGATATCAAAATTATTAATAACCTAATATAACAATAATGAGATCAACAGAGATAGATAAGAGTAGTGAGATCAACAGACATAGAGAACAAAGTAATTTTTATGGTGGTGGTTGTGTCTCTCTAGGTTGTTCAATATGCTTTATATTCACGACATATTGTTGTATCATTAAATGGAATGTAAGCATATTTATATTTATAATTTGTTGGCTTTGATTATTCTTGAGCATTAATTAAGCTTCTTTTGCAATAATCATATTCACGTTTTGAACCTTATGTTGTTTCAACATATTACTATATTCTTAAGATTGTTATGCTTATTGATTGGTGTCATATTCTATGTACATTGAGTATGCATGAACTCTTGAGATATGTTTTGTGGCAACAAGGGAACTTGGCCAAAAGATAGTATTACGTTATTCATATATTAGTTGTCCGCGTGATATGTATCAGCGATACCAAGATGTGATGCACTGGTACAAAAGTTTGGGAAGCCTGGTATATTTCTTCAATGACTTGCAATCCACTCTGCCAGAGATCGTAGATGAGTTACTCCCTGGTCAATCTGCATCGGGTAGACCTGATCTAACAAATAGGGTATTTCGTCCTAGATAAGAGTTGAAGGAATATATATTTTTAATAAGAATGTGCTAGGAAGTGTAGTTGCACAAGTACATGTAGTGGAGTTTCAGAAAAGGGGTCTTCTTCATGTTCGTATGTTGATCATTGGAACCAGAATGTGACGGACCGTGAAATTCCTCCCCCGACGCTATACACTGGGTAGGCCGGAGCTCCATGACGCGCCATTCGGTCCACTTTCTAGCGTTGATTTTACTTGTGATTGCTTTACAGAATTCCTCTGCAATGTCTCATAATTTCTACTTGTGTAAGAATTATTCAACAATTATGGATATCTTAACTCTTTACTAGCATTAGAATTACTAACAAACTAATTTAGTTGGTCACCTAAACAATTTATCAATAAATCATAAACATTAGTTGTAGTAAAACCAAACCATAATCATGTGAAATATAAGAAAAATTGATTCATATACTAAATTAAATCATGTATTAGAACTTAGAATTCATCCTCAATCAATAAGAAGTTTAGCTACTCATGGATATAGTGAAATCCATGGTATACATATGATAAAGTAGAAAAGAAATAGTTAAAGTGACGAAAACGCTCCAAAACCCTAGATTTTTCCACTTGTGTTCTTCTTTCCAAAAGCTTGATAAATGAATAGAATAGGAATACCCTCATCCTCTTAGAAGTGTTCTTTATATAGTACTTCAAATATAAACCGGTCAAAATAGGTTCCAAAGCATCAAACATGTGCGTAAAAGATGAAAATCTGGACTAATATGAGTCTAGTCGGCCAAGTCTGGACCACTATAACTTGTTTTCTTCTGGATTTCAGTCGGTCAATGGTCGGTTGTCATCCAGGAAAAATTAATTCAAGTTATTACTTCAATAATATAGATTAGAGTATAGTAATAAGAACAAGTTCGTTCCCACAGAGAGGCAGGTGATTATCAATTACTTTTGATTACTTATGTAAACAGGGGGGGTTTTGGTTGTGACTATAACTTATTTTACTAAAGCAAAAAGATTAAAACGAATATCAGAGATAAAGAACATTGGTTAGAGAGTTCATCTTCCATCTTCCAACATGTTATCAACCAAATCATACTCAACATTCATGCACTCTCAATATCAATAACCCTATAGCATGCTATCGCAGGCTTACTCCGGCAAAACTCCTATTATCATCAAAGGCGCAAGAGCCACTCTTTGAATCATTTTCAACGAATAACTTGGCGCAAGAGCCACTCAAGTTTAACCCAATGAAAGCAATGGTATTTGTGAGTTGAGGTTATTCTAAGCAATCCGGCGCAAGAGCCACTCAGATTTAACCTAGGTCACGCTTCTACACATAATTGCATGGCAACATCCCTTCGTTAACAACTATGTTATACTACTTGTAAAAAGGATCTTTCGACAATTCCAGATCTCAAACCCTAGTTTATCTGTAGATGTCAATGCATGCTCATCTAATTTGCAACTTAAAAAAACAAGCAATCCATCATACAAGGCGTTATAAACGGTAGAACATAAGCGATATTGAAGAGATTATAAACATATGAGAATGAATACTTCAATTAATAAACATGTTTTCTAACTTAGGACTACATCTCTAACCAATAAGAAAAGTTTAGTTCATCATGGATTTCTCAAAATCCATGGAAAATAATCAAGAAAGCAAGTAAAGCAAACCCTCGGTATCGTGATGATCAATTGCAACTCCAAGCCCTAGATTCTTGATCTCCTTGTGTTTTTCGAGTGTCCAAAGTCCCTTATTAATGTCTTCGATGTCTCCTTATATAGTATCCAAAAAATCTAGGTTTTTAATCCTTCCAGGACCATGTTTTCCATTTTTTAGAAGCCCATACACGTGCCAAAACTCCTAAGTTACGGTTGGGTTCGAGCCAATAAAACCAACCGTAATTTTGGCACAAAAATATCACCCAAAATCCCGCAGATTTACGGTTGGGTTCGATCCAATCAACCCAACCGTAACTCCGAAACAAAAATTCGCTTCAAAATTCCCTAGGTTTACGGTTGGGTTCGAGCCAATAAACCCAACCGTAATTCCTCCTGAATACTTTTTTGTACTTCACTATTTTGATCATTACTCCCTCATCCGATGTCCGAATGAACTCATTCTTTTTGGGTTGCCTTCATATTTCAATTATCTATAATATGGCAATGACAAAATATTCATATCTCTTCAAATAATTTTACGGTTGGGTTTGAGAGTCTAGACCCAACCGTAAATCTTCCTCGAATTTGCCTTCAAAACCAACTTCTTTTATGGTTGGGTTTGAGAGTCTAGACCCAACCGTAAATCTTCCTGGAATTCTTGTTTCAAAGTTTTGTTTCCATCCTTTATTTGGTTGAATACACTTCAAAATTCCTAAGAAACTCAAAAACAAACAAAATCAAAGCATAATGATATAAAAACTAACAAGAAATCAATGAATTAGAGTATCCAAATAGTGCAAATAATGCACCTATCAGTCAAGTCTGGCCGACTGTTCTTCTTCCTAGTTGATAGACACATTTTTTTGTCTAAATTGCGCTCGATTTCTATTTTGTTAGTGTTCGATTTTGTGCTTTTATTGGTTTTTTGTGTTTTTATAGGTATTGTGGAGAAATGAATAATCTGGAAAAAATCGGCTCAAAAAGTTGTTAAAGGCACTCGAAAAAATTATTAAAGGCACCCGGGGAGAAGTGATCAAGGCACACACACAATTCCAAAATTCCAATTAAGTTGGAAAGTCTTTTTATTTCGGGAAGAATTTCTGTTGGCTTATGTTGCGTGATTTTGGGAGAGTTGGCTAATTAAAATTCACCCAAAGTGAATTAGACAACCAGAATATCATAAACACACGTCACAAACGTGTTTTGGCCGGGAAAATTGGTTGGCAGAAGTGAATTTGGACGGAAAACCGAGTTCTTCCTTGTTTCGGTTTCACATGTAATTAGAGGATGATTTGAACATGTTTTATGATTCCTTGTCAACTTAGAAGACTTCTTAGGGTTTAATAACCCTATATATATCAAAGAGAAAGGGGGAAATCGCATACAGGAGCTGCCAGAAAAGAGAAAAAAGCAAACAGGAAAACTGCTGCGAAGAAGAAGAAGAAGAAGAAGACGCTGAAGAACATAAGACTGTCGCTGAACTTTCATTCTTTTTGTTGTTGTTTCAGTCGTATCTTCAGCTGCTAAGGCAGTCTTATTTCTACTGCGGTATCGGTCCATTCTTCTTTTTGTTTCCTTTTATTTCTTATGTAACACTGAGATCACTTCACTGTAACGTTTATATACGTCTCAAAACTTCTGTGTTACTCCTTTTTCACCATTGTAAGCACCTTTTGAGCAATGAAAGTCTATTTTGAGTGTGTTTCCATTACAATGAGCTAATCACCATCACTAGGGCGACGAAGGAAGCCGTTCATCCAGTAATTGTGGTAACTTCTATTTTAATTATAATTATTCTACAATTCTTTTATTATTAATTGCTTGAATTAAAATTGAAAAAATGGTTTTTCTCAAATAATTGTGTTTTCTTCTGATGGGTCATACTTGGTTTTTAAACTCTTTATGTCTCATGCTCTTGATTAACAATTATTCTTTCAAAAACCTATCTTTGGCATATTTAGATTAAATTGAATATAAGAATTGTTAGATGTTATCACTGAAGTATTGGTTAATGGTGGAATCTTAAGTCCTTGAAGTTAAATTTAGGAATTGGAGTTAAAAGTTAAAGCTTAAAGAACGGTGAAGAATACAAAGACTTTTATTTTTAGATTTTATTTTTATTAATTAAATTTATTTTCTTTAGATTTTATTTGTTTAGAAAATTGTATTAGGAATTTTTATTATTTCTGTAATTTTTCTTTTATTTTGGGCAGTTTTTGGACTTTATTTTGGACTTTGGACATTTTATTATTTTTAAACCTTACGGAAGGGTAATTTAAATATAAACTGCTACAAGGAAGGACGAAAATTACGATATTGTCTCAGCCCCTCGGGTTCGCACACTGTCACAGGAGTCGGTGGCCCGAGTCGACTACAAACGATTCATCCTCCGTCTGGTACGGGAGGTAAGACTTTATCAACCCACGAATCCCCTGCAAGTGGGTTTACTGTATTCATTCGTATGCATATATGTTGAGGAATTGAATACGGACTTACTTTTCTAGTAAAGGGCAAGAAATGGCCATACAAGATAAAGACTCGAATTTCATCACCGTTTCCTTCTTGCCCGCTTTAGGAACACGTTACCAAACGCGAACCTAAACCTTAAAATTTTGATTAGAAAGAAACCGATAGGGTAACGAGTTTATAGGAAACTCGTTCAAAAGCACTGTATTGGTTACTTTATTAGCCTAACTCAAAGTTCAGGAAGATAATTTTAAGTTGATTAGAGCCGCTTTGTAACCCAGGGAAAACTACCAAAGAGACAGGGTTATCAAAAAGCTCCTTAGAGCTTATCCTGTTTCTCTTCGACTTAATCTAGTTCAGATCGTTCTAAGAGGTTTGCTAAAACTGTAACTAGTTTCCTTTCGAAAGAATAGAATATGGTCTAGAAAAAATCTAAGTGGAGCCATCATGCTTTTTGTTTACTATATTTAGTAGGTTTTGGTTGAGTCGGTCTTGTTTGTGTATGTTTAGACCCCTTCATGTTAGGATTTATTTTTTCTTAGATTTTTTTTTAGGAAGTTTTTAGAAAATGTCGAATTGGTATTATGAGGATCAATACAATGAATATCCGACTGAATTTTAAAATAGACATTATCCATACTATCAACATTGTGTGGATAGTAGTCGGGATCACCACCAACCTTTTGGAGGTTATTACTCATACCAGGGTGATCCCAATTACTATTCGTACATACACCCGTCTTATGAACATGAAAGTGAGAAAAATTCTAATTCTTTATCTTGGAGGGATGCCCTAAAGCAGATGCAATCTAGTACTCCCTATGATAACCCAAATCCTTCTCTAGAAGAATCCCTCAAGCATTTGACTGAGAATGTAAATAGATTGAATTAAATTCTTGTAGAGAGTAATATTTCTCAAAATAATCTTAATTTCCAATATAGTGCTACCCTTGATAGTTATTCACCTAGTTAAAAGAACGAGGATATAATTGGTAACAATACTTATGTAAACGAGGTTCAAACATCTTCATATTATTATGATGATGAGGATAGTATAGGTGAAGAACTTGAAATATACATGCAGAGTGATCAATAAATTGTCACTCCAATTGTGCTTCATGATGATAGTGTTATTTCTGGTTCAAATCCAAATAATTTTAATAATTATTCACCTATTCAAAAGGAAGAGGATTTGACTAGAGAAACCACTGTTTTAGACGATGTAAAATTTTCTTGTTTTGAAGCCGATAATGGTTTAAAGGAACAGGTTCATCCTGAGAATACTGTTTTAGAGTCCAACGATTTAGAAACAGTAGTCTTAGATAACAAAGATAGACTCGTAGAGATTTTAAATATGAGTGAGGATGCACTACCCGATTATAACCTTGAAGTTAGGGAAATTGACCATTTTCGGGAAACTAACTATCTAGAAATTAGGGAAATTGTGACTAGTCTATCTAAAGACACTGAAAACTCTAAGTTTGGGGGTGACTATCATTCTACCTGTGCTTTACCTTTAACTCTTAGAAAGGTCCCTAACTTGGGACTTGACATTTGCACCTCTACCATTTTACAAGATTATCTTCAAACTAGATTTCCTAAGCCTGTTGATGTCCAGAAAGAAGTTCAGTTGTTAGAAACCCATCCTCTAGTCGATGTGGTTTACCTAGGAAATAATACCAAGATTGACTTTGTTTTCCCACCAAAATATTTTCTTCCATATGTGGGAACGTATGAATTTCAAATGTGTCAGTTCATAAGTTTTGAGACTAAGCCTAATTACTTTAGGGAATTGGAATCGACACATTTGTTTAAGAATGACCAACTATATAGTAGTCAATTGTATGAGTCAAATCTGATTGACTTTTAGGATCTACAATTATCAGGTTATTATTATGTGCTTCTAAGTTCTTAGTTGAGTTACTCCAAACTCTACCACCTGATCCTATTGATCCTGCCTACGAGGAAATCCGTCCCATGAAAATATTTTATTTAGACCCTTTTATAGAGCATAAACCTGAACCACATCTAGAAGTAGTTGTCTTAAATGGAAAACTAGATAAGGGTGTGCTCGGTTTGTTCATTTTCTTGGCTTGTTGCAATTTTCTCTTATTTGTGATAGTACTATTTGATTCAGATGACCCACAGTTGTTCCGACTAATGTTATATGATTTTATGAGGTGACTAATTCTTTCTAAGTCTGGATGAGAATTTAAACTTAGCACTTCTTGGGAGGTAACCCATGCTCATGCGACACGATAATATCTTTCCTTAACTCATTTCTTTCGATTGGTAACAGTTTCTCCTTATTCATATTTTTAATCATTCATCTTTAGAACATTGAGGACAACGTTAGATTTAAGTTTGGGGGTAAGGGAGAAACTTTTAATGAAATATAAAACTCCAAAGTCTAGAAGCTTGTGAAAAATTCAGGATGACACTAACCATTCTAGGTAGATGGAAACTTAGCTCTTTTTCTATAGGAATTGGTGTACCAAGTTAAATGGTCTATTCATAAAAGGACAGAGTTCAGGTGTTAGAAATAGCATGATATTCGTCACCACATCTCGGAGTCTATCTCGACCATATCAAATTCTGTTTTTACTTTTGTAATTTTGTGTTTCTCTAAGTGATTTGGTGGGGCCCAATATCAAATTGTTATCGCCGTCAGGATGAAATAGAGTGTTTTGAGATCAAGCCCCATTATTGCATTTTATTTTTTTATTTTTTAAAAAAAAAAGAAAAAAAAAAGAATATTGACACTTTGATAGCAATATGTGTGTGTTCTCCCTGTCTCCGTCGCCTAACAAGCGTGGAACGCAGGATCCATGGGAACTATCATGTAAGATGCTGATAAGAACCATGCGCTTGGATTCAATGTGATCCAATCATGTTGTCAATACATTTGTTGTCTTATTTCCAATAAGTCGATCGTCGGAACCCGTGTATATACATGTTGAATCGATATTAGTATTATATTTAAGACCAATGGGTGAGTATCTCAATTCATTAGGTTTCATCCTGGCACTGACCTTCAGACAAATAGGGGAAACACCGTTCACCTTAGTCAACACGTACAACCTTCATATTTTCCGTGTCCATCTTCTAAATATTTTCATGTGATTGAGCTGTGATAGATTCTGAGTCTTGTGGTTGAACGATTATCTGAGTAGAGCTCTGTTGTCTTATATATGAATTTTAGTATTATTGAGTAAACACTCTAGTACATCAATTGGACTCATATAGGGTAATGATTCCCATAGACGAAGAATTGAGTAAGCCAACTAAATAGCTTGTTTAGTGTCTATCCTTAATCGTTCACGAGTCGCTAAAATCTGGAGTAAAGGTTTTATGGGTATACCTCTTGTAAACCCTCACGAGACAAAACTCGTCTACTAGGGACACCTAGGGGTTAAAAGGCTTATTACATATGCTAAATGTAGTCGCGATTCCTGCGAAAGTGAGTTAGGATTTGATTTCTAGATTATATTTTCTCGAGGACTAGCAAATAGTAAGTTTGGGGGTATTTGACAGACACATTTTTGTGTCTAAATTGCGCTCGATTTTTTATTCTGTTAGTGTTCGATTTTGTACTTTTATTGATTTTTTGTATTTTTATAGATATTATGGAGAAATGAATAATCTGGAAAAAATCGGCTCAAAAAGTTGTTAAAGGCACTTGGAAAAATTACTAAAGACACCCAGGGAGAAGTGATCAAGGCACCCACACTTTGGATTGGGGACACCCCCCTTTTGGTTTCAAAATTCCGAATAAGGCGGGAAAGTTTTTTTATTTCGGGAAGAACTTCTGTTGGCTTATGTTGCGTGATTTTGGGAGAGTTGGCTAATTAAAATTCACCCAAAGTGAATTAGACAACCAGAATATCATAAACACACGTCACAAACGTGTTTTGGCCGGGAAAATTGGTTGGCAGAAGTGAATTTGGACGGAAAACCGAGTTCTTCCTTGTTTCGGTTTCACATGTAATTAGAGGATGATTTGAACATGTTTTATGATTCCTTATCAACTTAGAAGACTTCCTAGGGTTTAATAACCCTATATATATCAAAGAGAAGGTAGGAAATCACATACATGAGCTGCCAGAAAAGAGAAAAAAGCAAACATGAAAACCGCTGCGAAGAAGAAGAAGAAGACGCTGAAGAACATAAGACTGTCGCTGAACTGTCATTCTTTTTGTTGTTGTTTCAGTCGTATCTTCAGCTGCTAAGGCAGTCTTATTTCTACTGCGGTATCGGTCCATTCTTCTTTCTTGTTTCCTTTTATTTCTTATGTAACACTGAGATCACTTCACTGTAACGTTTATATAGTCTCAAAACTTCTGTGTTACTCCTTTTTCACTATTGTAAGCACCTTTTGAGCAATGAAAGTCTATTTTGAGTGTGTTTCCATTACAATGAGCTAATCACCATCACTAGGGAGACGGAGGAAGCCGTTCATCCAGTAATTGTGGTAACTTCTATTTTAATTATATTTATTCTACAATTCTTTTATTATTAATTGCTTAAATTAAAATTGAAAAAAATGGTTTTTCTCAAATAATTGTGTTTTCTTCTGATGGCTCACACTTGGTTTTTAAACTCTTGATGTCTCATGCTCTTGATTAACAATTATTCTTTCAAAAACCTATCATTGGCATATTTAGATTAAATTGAATATAAAAATTGTTAGATGTTATCACTGAAGTATTGGTTAATGGTGGAATCTTAAGCCCTAGTTTTTCTTCATCCATTATAAAATCAAATTGTTTTAATTCTCTTTATTTTCTGTTATTGAGAATTAGGTCTAGAAATTAAATTTTCACAAGTCCGAGAATCAAACCCTTTTTAGCACTATATTAAAATCACATCACTAGTCGTCCGAGTCTGGACTACTACAACTCATTCTCTACCTTTTTACCCATAACTTCTTTATATGGAGTCGAAACGACTTCATTCTTTCGCTGTTGGTTTCGTTTTCTCGTTATCTTAAACATGGTGAGAAGAAATCATGAATTTGAACAAGTTCCACTTCCTTTTCGATGATACCTAATAAGATATATAAAATAGAAAAATAGTAATAATTCAAAGTAATTCACATAAAAACTAGCAAATAAGCGTAAGAAAATGATACTCAAAACATGTAAATTATGCACTTATCAAATTCTCCCACAGTTTCCTTTTGCTAGTCCTCGAGAAAACTATAATTCTAAACTAACCTAAACTACAACAACTCCATTTCGTTGAAGATACAGTTACACTTAGCAAATGTAATAAGCCATTAAACCCCTAGGTGTCCCTACTGGACGAGTTATAGTCTCGTGAGGGTTTACAAGAGGTATACCCACAAAACCTACTCCAACTTACAAATATTCCAGAGCACATGCATCCAAAGAGCTACGGAGACATAAAGTTTTTGCACACTAATAATAAGAAGTTAGAAATGTCAAAGAACATTATTCTCATGCTTAATTCTTGATTTAGGAGAAAACCATCATATGAACGAATCCAGGTTCAAGAGTGATCGAATATTTCGACTTCTGCCTCACCAATAGTGTTTTATGAACTTGCACTCAAATGACGCACTTTATGGTTCTCATGTGTACATGCAGGAGTGAAGATAGAAATCCTGCACACGTTGAATGGTGGGAAGGAAAGGAACCTTCCGAATTATATGAAGATGTTATCCCAGAAAAATATGGAAAAAAAAAACCTTACTTTTTTTTCTAGTGACCTCTAAGAAAGGAAATCAACCACTATGCAAGGATGGGAACGATTACTTACCTTCTCACCCGATTCACAATCATCTCGACTCCCACAATATCCAATAGAAATGTCTTCAGTCTTCGTTCTTCAACTGTTAATGATGAACTCTTGAACTTCGTAGAACCTGGGCAATTGTAACTCTTTTCCTTAATTCCTTGTTGTTTGAAACTTTTTTATAGATCTCTTCTTCCCCACAACCTTATTAAATGAATACAAAAACAAATATACTAAAGCAATGATAAACATTTTTTCGTTATTTATTTTTTTTATTTTATTTTTCTCGTTTTTTCTATATATGCTAAATTAAATTAAAAAATAAAATGAATAATGAAACTACTATGGTCTTGGGAACGGACTTTACCATTTGATTCTTCACAACTTGTATTGTCTCCGTCTCATAAACTTCATAAAATTCACATCTTTTGATTTTCTTTGCTCTTGTACACAAGTCTTCAACATGTAAATATAATTCCGCTCTTTGTATTGTTGCTTCACTTGAATATGAATTTAGCTTTTTCTTGTACCGTTGCTTGTAAACCTTGAACGTCTTCAACTTTCCTTCAATTTTGGAATGCTCCGTTTGTTGATGATAATGGTGTTTCTATGGACCTGTTGTTGTAGAGAGACTCCAACTGCAAACAAGCCTATAACATGGAGTTAGCAATTCTGATAACACCCTCATGATTGATAGAAATAACACTCAAGAGATCAAAAAGTAGTGCTGAAATTAGGTAGCTCATCATTCTACCCAGAGTTTGAGAAGATGAAACAATTTAAACGGACAATTTAGAAAGGTACAAAGAATTAAAAGTTTGGTGCCTCACTCAAGGGTATTGGATTACCATCTTATCTAATACTGTATTATCTACCAGTGGTTTACGTCCATTTTTGTCAGCTCTAGCCTCTAAACAACTAAGCACTCCGAATATAGTTCTCTAATGCTTGTAATTTCAGTTATTTTGGTTAGAACTCCGTATGTAAACTTGTCTAGAATTATATAAAGTGACTCTAAATTCTCTAAAGTTGGAGTCTATGCAAATACTTACAAAAAATTTAAAAATTATACCTACAAAAGCGAATACTAAAAACCTACATGCTTAATCACTCTCCCACACTTAAACTTTGCATTGTCCTCAAGGTAAATTAACTCCTCCAATGTAAAATCAAGATGGTAAATTTCTATAATGACACAAAAACTAATAAAAATCAAAAAAATAAAGATAGAAAGATAAAACCAATGTGTTGCCTCCCATGAAACGCTTGGTTTAAATTCGTCAGCTCAACTCTCTACTCGCCCGTATTACTCCTCCATATGGAAAAAATCTTCAAGTCTAATCACGTCCATATTCTCTTTAGGAAATTTTTCGTAATAAGACTTTAATCTATAGACGTTGACTTTAGAAATTATTCTTGTTTTTGTACTAGTAATCTCAACTGCACCATGAGGAAAAACATTAGTAACAACAAACGGTCCAACCCATCTGTACCTTATCTTACCAGGAAATAAACAAAGACGAGTATTAAATAAAATGACTTTTTGTCCCACAAGAAAATTCTTTCGAGAAATCATTTTGTTGTGAAAAAGTTTATTCTTCTCCTTGTATAAACGAGAACTCCTGTAAGCATCGTTACATATCTCCTCTAGCTTATTAATTTGTAGTTTCTTTGTTTCCCCATTTTATCATACTCCATATTGCACATCTTTACCGCCCATAAATCCTTGTGTTCAAGTTCAACCAGGAGATGACAAGCTTTGCCATAAGCCAACCGATATGGAGACATGCTAATCAGTGTCTTGTATGCCATTCTATATGCCACAATGTATCGTTAAGCCTCAAGCTCTAATATTTCCATGTAGTATTGACGGTTTTCTCAAAAATGGAATTAATCTCACGATTTGAAACTTCAGCTTGTCCACTAGTTTTTGGGTGATACGGCATACCGACCTTGTGAGTAATGTTGTACTTCTTGAGGAGAGCATGGAAAGATTTTTAAAAATGTGAACCTCCATCACTAGTAACCACACGGGGTGTGCCATGTCTATTGAAAATATTTTCCTTCACAAACACACAAACAACTTGAGAACCATTAGTAGGGGTGGATTTATCTTCCACCCATTTTGACACATAATCCACAACAAGAAGTATATAAAAATTTCCAAACGAATTAACCAAGGGGCCCATAAAATCAATTCCCCACATATCAAATATTTCTACAACAAGAATCGGTGTGAGTGGCATTTGATTTCGAGCACCTAGATTGCCCCTCCGTTGACATCTATCACAAGATTTTCAAAAAGCATACGTATCCTCAAATAGGGTGGGCCAATAAAAGCCACTTTCAAGGACTTTGAGAGTTGTATGTTTTGAACCGAAATGCCCACCACAAGTATAAGAATGACAAAAACTAAGAATAAATTGAAATTCAGTACGTACCTGGGGATAATCTGATCAGCACAATATTTACACAAGTAGGGATCATCCCACACATACTGTTTGGTTATCTTCTTAAGCTTTAGCTTTTGAAAACTAGACATTGTACTAGGTACCTGCCTTGTAACCAAGTAGTTCACTATATCAGCGTACCAAGGTGTTAAAACATATATTAAAAAAAGTTGTTCGTCCGGAAAACGATCTTGTATGGGAAGTTCTTCTTCAGAAACAACAAGTCTACTAAGATGATCTGCAATTGTATTCTTAAAAATTGTATTGTCTTTAATTTCTATGTCAAAAATCTTGCAGCAAAAGAATCCATCGTATAAGTCTTGGATTAGCTTCTTTCTTCTTGAGTAGGTACCTAAGTGCTGCATGATCAAAATAAACAACAACCTTGGTACCCACCAATAAGATCTGAAGTTTTCTAGTGCAAAAACTATAGCCAACAACTCTTTCTCCGTGGTAGAATAGTTGATTTGTGCATCGTTTAGGGTCCTAGATGCATAGTAAATCAATGAGACAATTTATCCACCCTTTCACCCAAAACGGCTCCAACTGCATAGTCACTCATATCACACATTAACTCAAACTGTAAAATCCAACCGGGTGACTTTATAATTGGTGCAATAGTCAACAATTTCTTCAATCTGTCAAAGGAATCCTTACATTCCTGGTTAAAGTTTAGAAAGTAACCCTTTTTTGCAACAATTTGCACATCGGTATTAAGATTTTGGAGAAATCTTTGATAAACCTCCTATAAAAACCTGCATGACCAAGAAACGAGCGAATTTCCCTCACCGAAGTGGGGTATTGTAAGTTTTTAATCAAGTTTATCTTTTCTTTGTCCACTTATAATCCCAGTGACGATACAATATGACCAAGCACTGATGTTTTTAAGAAATAGTGGTAAAAGATTCGATACTCATACTTGTGAAGATTTGATTTTTAAACCTAATTTTTAATACTAAGAACAAAGAAGTTTAAAGTAAAATTGATTTAAGGTTATGGAAAGAACTGAGACTAAGGATTCCACCATTAGCAGAGTTTTCAAGTGATTTAGCATTAATAATCATCTTGCAACTCATACATTCAATTGATTCTAAATATTGCCAAAGTTAGATTTTCAAAATAATAGTTGTAAATCAAAAGTATGAGACATCAATAGATCTAAATTAAGCATGACTCATCAAAAGAAAACACAACTAATTGATAAAAATTATTATTTTAAATTTAATTCAAAGCAAATAATCATAAAAAAATTGTAAAAAATTAATAAGATAAAAATATACCACTTTATTATTGGAAAAATGGCTTCCTCCGTCGCCTCAGCAATATGGTTTAGCTCTCATGTCAAACACTCTCCCAAAATACAAGTTCATAACTCAAAGTGCTTTAAAAAAGAGAAAAACAGAAGTAACACAGAAAACAGCTACGATTATAAGTGTTGCTGAGACTTTTTTCTGTGTTGCTGAAAAGAGAACTTAAAACAGAAAATAAAAGACGGCTTCTGGGCGCAGTAAAAGAAGAAAGAAAAGGTGACTTGATTAACAATTGTTCTCTTTTGTGGTCTGTATTCCTTCTTCTTCTTCTTCACCAGCGAACAAAAAAAAGATTCTCTGAAATATTCTCCCAACTCCCAGATGCGATTTTGTTCTTTCTCTTTGTTATTTATAGGATTAATAAACCCTAATAACCATTATTAACCGATAAGGACCCAAAGAAACAACCCAAAACAACTTAGAACTCGCGTTAATCCGAAACATAGAAGAACTCTGTTTTCCGGCCTCCAAAACGAGTTCCACCCATGAATCACGGCGTGAAAGGCTTTGTTTGACGTGTATTGATATTGTTTTGGTTGCTTCTTCAGTTTGAGATACCAAAAACACGTTTACATCCATTGAACTTCAGTTCCCAACTAATTCAGATAATTTCACGCGTGGAGAATATGTTGCCGCCAAATCCGAATTTAAAATCAAAATGAAGGGTGCCCCTTATCTATCTGGTGGGTGCCTTTATTAATTATTCCGGGTGCCTTTATTAATTTTTCTAGGTGCCTTTATCAATTTTTTGATCCGATTTTTCCACAAATATTTATTTCCCAAAAACACCCACAAAGACATAAAAACCCATAAGTACAGAATCGATCACTAGTAATATACATAATTGAGAACAATTTAGACACAAAAATGTGTCTATCAAATACCCCCAAACTTATTATTTGCTAGTCCTCGAGCAAATCTAATCTAAAAACAAAATTCCTAACTCACTTCGTAGGCATCGCGATTGCACTTAGCGTGTGCAACAAGCCTTTAAACCCATATGTGTCCTTATCGGACGAGTTTTAGTCTCATGAAGTTTTACAAGAGGTATTCCCATAAAACTTTCTACTCCAAACCCTAGCTACCTGTGAACGATTGAGGGTAGACACTAAACAAGCTATTTAGTTGGCATACTTAATTCTTCGGCTATGGGAATCATTACCCTAGATGAGTCCAATTGTTGTACATGAGTTTGCACTCAACATACTAAAATTCATGTATAAGAAAACAAAGCTCTACTTAGATAGTCGTTCAACCACGATACTCAGAATCTATCAAAGTACAATCACATGAAAAGATTTAGAAGATGGATATAGACAAAATGAATTTTGCGTGTGTTGACTAAGGTGAACGGTGTTTCCCATATCTGTTTGAAGGTCAGTACCAGGATGAATCCTATTGGATTGAGATGCGCTCCCACTGGTCTTAATCCTTATACTAATATCGACCTAGTTGGTATATACATAGGTCCAAGAGATCGATTTATTAAAAATAAAACAATTATAAATGTACAAACAACATGATTAGATCAAATTGAATCTAAGCGCATGGTCCTTATCAGCATATTACATGATAGTTCTCATGGATCCTGCTTTCCACGCTTGCTTAGGCGACGAAGACAGGGAGAACACACACATATTGCTATCAAAGTGTCAATACTCGATTTTTTTTAATAAAATAAAAATATAATAATGGGGCTTGATCTCAAACACTATAGTTCATCCTGACGGAGATAAAAATTCGATATTGGTGCCCCACCAAATCACTTAGAGAAACATAAAAATTGTAAAAGAAAAAAAGAAAGTGATATGGTCGAGATAGACTCTGAGATATGATGAAAACTATCATGTTATTTCTAACATCTGAACCCTGTCCTTTTCTGAATAGACCATTTAACTGGGTACACCAATTCCTACAGAAAAAGAGCGAAGTTTCCATCTACCTAGAATGGTTAGTGTCATCCTGAATTTTTCACAAGCTTCTAAATTTTAGAGTTTTATTATTGCACTAAAATCTTTCTCCCTTACCCCCAAAATTAAATCAAACAATGTCCTCAATGTTTCAAATAAAGAGCAGTACCAAAAGATAAGTAAAAAGAGGAATAAAGAGGTAAATCATAAAGATAGTACCTGGGTGAAGCGTAACAATCCTTCTATGGAGAATAAGACAGGAAAATAAAAACCTAAAAATGAATAAGAAAAACCTACGAAAATCTACTAATGCACAAAAACAACCTTGATGGTCAATCAGAGTAAACAGGGTTCTCCGGAGGGACCTCCTCAACATCTCATGTAGAAAAAGGCTCTAAAAATGGTTTCAATCTCTGACCGTTAACCTTGAAAGGAATTCTACCATCTTGGGACTCAATGTCAATAGCACCATGAGGAAAAACAGTGCGAACAACAAAAGGACCGGTCTACCTAGAGCATAACTTCCCGGGAAATAGATGCAAACGAGTATCATACAGAAGAACTTTTTAACCTGGAGAAAATGACTTTCTTAAGATATTTCTATCATGCACAAGTTTCATTTTGTTCTTATACTCCCTAGCACTATCATATGCATCTTTATGAATCTCTTCCAACTTATTGAGCTGGAGCTTCCTGTGATGTCTTGCCTTTTCAAGTGAAAAATTTAACTGCTTTACAACACAATATGCTCTATGTTCTAACTCGACGGGCTGGTGACAGGCCTTGCCAAAAAATAGACAGTAAGGTGACATTCCAATAGGGGTCTTAAACGCAGTATGGTAAGCCCATAAAGGCATCAGTTAGCCTCAACGACCAGTCTTTCCTATTAGGATTAACTGTTTTCTCTAGAATACGTGTTATCTCCCTGTTGGAAACCACTACTTGACCACTAGTCTGTGGGTGATATGGGGTAGCTACTTTATGGGTAATACCATATTTCTTCATCAAAATCTTAAACGGTCGATTACAAAAGTGTGACCCTTCATCACTAATTATAGCTGGCGGTGTACCAAAACGTGCAAATATATTATCATTCAAAAACTGGACCACGACCTTATGGTCATTTGTTTTACACGAAACCGCCTCTACCCACTTAGATACATAGTCTAAAGCGACAAGGATGTGAAAATAACCAAAGAAATTAGGAAATTGACCCATAAAATCAATGTCCCACACATCAAAGACCCCAATAACTAAAATAAGGTTCAAAGGTATCATATTTCTACGAGAAATGGTTCCTAACTTCTTGCAACGCTCACAAGCAACACAGTAACTGTGGGTGTCTTTAAACATCGAAGGCCAGTAGAATCCACACTACAATATCTTAGCAGCAGTCTTCTTAGCACTAAAGTGACCCCCACAAGCATGATCATGACAAAAGGAAATAATACTGGACTGGTCACTCCCAGGTATATATCTCCTAATAATCTGGTCTGGACAGTACTTAAAAAAATAAGGATCGTCCCAAAAGAAATGCTTCACCTCGGCTAAAAACCTAGAACGATCTTGTTTACCCCAGTGTTGAGGCATTCGACCAGTAACAAGATAATTCATTATATTCGCAAACCAAGGTAATTGGGAAACAAATAATAGTTGTTCATCAAGAAAACTATCTCTCACATGAGGAAAATCATCAGGGGAATCCAAAACAAGTCTAGACAAGTGGTCTGCTACTACATTTTCTGCTCCCTTTTGTCTCTAATTTCTAGCGAGAATTCTTGTAACAAAAGGATCCATCAATCAATCTAGGTTTAGTATCCTTCTTAGACAAAAGGCACTTCAAAGCAGCATGATCAGTAAAGACTATAACCTTAGAACCTAAGAGATATGATCTAAAATTGTCTAAGGAAAAAACAATGGCTAACAGTTCATTCTCTGTGGTGGTGTAGTTCAGTTGGGCATCATTTAGAGTTTTGTTGGCATAGTAAATCACATGAAGTAATTTGTTTTCTCGCTGACCTAACACAACACCAATAGCATAATCTAAAGCATCACACATTATCTCAAAGGGTAGGTTCCAAGTAGGTGCCTAGACTATGGGTGCGGTAGTGAGTAAGGTATTAAGCTTTTCAAAATCCTCTAAACAAGCATCATCAAAGACAAACTTAAATGTTTTGCAAGCAGATTGCAAAGAGGTCTAGAAATCAAGCTAAAATCCTAATGAATCGACGATAAAAACCTGCATTCCCTAAGAATGACCTAACATCTCGTACAGTTTTGGCAACCTGTAAAGTCTAAATAAGGTCAACTTTGGCTTTGTCTACCTCTATACCTTTAGAAGATATGATATGCCTAAAAGAATTCCTGATCGAACCATGAAATAGCATTTTTTGAAAAATTAAGCACAATTCTGTTTTCTTACACCTAGTCAACACTAATGTCAAATGATGCAAGCATTCATCAAAAGATGACTCAAATAATAAAAAATCATCCATAAAGACCTCTAAAAATCGTTCTACCATGTCTGAAAACATGTTAATCATACAACGCTGAAAAGTAGCGGGTGCATTACACAACCCGAAAGGCATGCATCTATATGCAAAAGTACCAAAGGGATAAGTAAAAGTGGTTTTCTCTTGGTCTTTCGGGGGCAATAACAATCTGATTATAACCAGAAAAACCATCTAGCAAGCAATAAAAGCTATGTCCAGCTAATCTCTCAAGCATTTGGTCGATGAAAGGAAGGGGAAAGTGGTCCTTCCTTGTGACCTTGTTCAATTTTCTATAGTCAATACAAATATGCCACCCCATGGTCACTCGGGTTGGGATTAACTCATTGTTATTATTCTGGGAACAACCTGAACGGGGATGACCCACTTACTGTCTGAAATATGATAGATAATATCCGCATCTAACAACTTAAGCACCTCAGTTCGAACTACTTCTTTCATGTTAGGGTTAAGTCGATGTTACATCTTCCTAGATGGTTTGGTATTATCCTCCAAATGAATCTGATGCATACAAATAGTAGGACTTATACCTTTAATGTCTACTATGGTCCACCCTAAAGCTTCCTTATTGTCTTTAAGCACGGTCAGTATCCTACTTTCCTGGTTACTATCCAAGTCGGATGCTACAATCACAGGCAAAGTCTCAGATGGGCCTAAATACACATACTTCAAGGTATCTGGCAGTTGTTTAAGGTCCAAATTAGGATGCTCTTCTAAAGAAGGAATTAGGGTAGACTTAGAAACTGGTAGTGGTTCAAATTTAGCTTCCATCCATTACTAGTATCTATCAAATGGGATGAATCTAACAAAGCGTTCACCTCTTTAATCACATTATTATTATCAAAATCAAACCCAAAGTGGGCTAGGTATTTCTCTAATGGATCTTATAACAAAGTGTTTTGGTAATGACTCCTGAACTAATGTTCTTATCATGTTCACCTCTTCAATGCACATGTCATCTAGCTCAGGTGGTTGCTTACTAATATTGAAAATATTCATCTCAATAGTCATATTACCAAAAGGTAAGTTCATAATACCATTTCGACAGTTAATGATCGCATTAAATGTAGCTAAAAACGGGCGACCTAATATCACATGTATCTGATTCTCTGGGTTAGGGAAAGGTTGGGTATCAAGGACAACAAAATCCACTAGATAAATAAACTTATCGGCCTCAATAAGAACATCCTTTATGACACCACGAGGAATTTTCACAGACCTATCAGCTAACTGCAGTGTTATCTGAGTAGGTTACAAATCACCAAGTCCTAGCTAGGTGGTACAGATGGTAAGTCAAGTAACACTTTCTCAACACGGTAGTTACCTATTGTGCAAGAAATGGTTGGGGGACCTGGGTCTTTCTACTTAGGAGTTGTATTGTTCTGGATAATTGAACTCACATGACTAGCTAAAAAGGCTTTCTTTTGTACACTAAGCTTCGCTTTCGCGTACACATATCCTTAAGGAACTTGGTATAAGCAGGAATCTGCCTGATTGCATCTAATAATGGAAGGTTGATACTGACTTGCTTAAAAACCTCCAATATGTCGTTAAAGTTGGATTCCTTCTTTGTTAGTGCTGACAGTTGTGGGAACGGAGCTCTGGGCACAAAATCTGGCTTATGAGGAACTGCATTAGGCTCTTTAGAGACTTCATCAGTCTCTTCATCTACTGGCTCAGAAGGGTGAACTAAAATATGTTCACTATCAGGCATGGTTACCTTGTTTTCTACCACTTTACCATTCCTAAGGGTTCTAATTGCATTCACATGATTTGATGATTTCTCACCAGATACTTCATGAACTCCTCTAGGATTGGGTTGTGGTTGACTAGGGAACTTGCCTTTTTCTCTTTCTCTCAAAGACACAGCGATTTGACCAACCTAGGTTTCTAAATTAGAAATAACCTGATTGTTAGCTTGAACGATCTTTTGATTTTCTTGTACACTTTGGTTGACAAACTGCTGAAAATATTTAGTGTTCTGAGTTAATGAGGCGATAGACTCTGCTAAACTCATGACCATCTTTTCTAACGGATTCTGAAATTCTGCTGGACCAGAAGGATTCTAGTATAACCGAAACCTGTGGAAAACTGAGAGTTACTAGACTGACCTTGATTTTGGCCCTTAGACCAAGAAAGGTTTGGATGGTTTCTCTAACCAGGGTTATAGGTTTCTGAGTATGGATAAAACTTCTGACAGTTATCATATCTAGTGTTATTGTAAAGAGCATGGGCTTGCACTTCAACAGTTTGTCCTTCCCAACATGACTTGGACTCAATTCCACAACTAGATTGACTCAGTTATAAGTCTTCTATCCTTTTTGATATAACTGCTATTTTGGCATATGATTTAAAAGATCCTTCTACCCTATTGATATTTCCTCTACTTAGAAGAATTGTTTTCAAGGGCTCCCTACTTTTTCGGCGATTTCATTCAAAAATGTTATCGCACCATCGATAGTTTTATTTTCAAACCCACATGTGCATAAAGATTCAACCATGGTTGTTGTCGAATAATCTAAACCCTCGTAGAGGATCTGAACTAGCCTTACTTTTTATAAACCATGATGAGGGACATTGTGATAATAAGTCATTGAACCTTTCCAAATACCTACATAAAGATTCTCCCTCTTGTTGAGAAAATGTGCAAATCTTGTGCCTAATAGATGATCTTTTGTGCCTAGGGAAAAACTTCTGGAAAAGGGAAGATGTAAATTGTTCATAGGTTTCAATGGACTCAGAAGTCAAACTATATAGCCAATAACCAAGATTTGTCTTTATCTCTTAGTGAAAAAGGAAACAATCTAAGTTTCAATGCTTCATCATCTAGGTCCTTAATCCTGATGGTACTACATATTTCCTCAAAATCCCTAACATGGAAATATGGGTTTTAATTTTCTTTCCCTAAGAAGATTGGGAGCATCTATATGGTCCTATGTTTTAACTCATAGTTTGCTTCAGTTTCAGCTAACTTGATACATGATGGACGAGAAGTCCTAGTCGGGTTCAACAAAGCTTTTAAAGTTTCCACTGATGGCACTATCAAATGACTAGGAGTAACTTCTTCACCCAGTGCCAAGTTCTCAAATTGAAATTTCCAAAAACAAGGCCTTTAAAAGAAGAGTCTTCGAGGTCCTCGTTTCCAGGGACAAAACTACTAGGTTTGTCACTAATCAAACGACCTAGAGTGTCTCTTTTCCAAGCTCGCTCAGTGATGATTTCAAACGGTCTTGGCATACACTAAAATAAATAAATCCTAATTGGAAGGGAATTCTAAACAATCGTAAGCAAGGATGACTCAACCAAATCAAACCTATTGAATCTAGCAAATTAAAAACATGATGGCTCCACTTAGATTGTTTCTAGACCAGCTTTTATTATTTCAAAAGGCAACTAGTTACAGTTTTAGCAAACCTCTTAGAACGATCCGAATTAGATTAAGTCCGTCCGGAAACCAAGTAGTTCACTATATCAGCTTACCAAGGTGTTAAAACATATATTAAAAAAAGTTGTTCGTCCGGAAAACGATCTTGTATGGGAATTTTTTCTTCAGATACAACAAATCTACTAAGATGATCTGCAACTGTATTCTCAACACTTTTCTTGTCTCTAATTTCTATGTCAAACTCTTGCACCAACAGAATCCATTGTATAAGTCTTGGCTTAGCTTATTTCTTCTTGATTAGGTACCTAAATGCTGCATGATCAGAATAAACAACAACCTTCGCACCCACCAAATAAGATCTGAATTTTTTTTGTGCAAAAACTATAGCCAACAACTCTTTCTCCATGGTAGAATAGTTGATTTGTGCATCGTTTAGGGTCCTAGATGCATAGTAAATCACATGGGAAAATTTATCCACCCTCTGACCCAAAACGGCTCCAACTGCATAGTCACTCATATCACACATTAACTCAAACAGTAAACTCCAATCGGGTGACTTTATAATTGGTGCAGTAGTCAACAATTCCTTCAATCTGTCGAAGGCATCCTTACACTCCTGGTTAAAGTTGAAAGTAACCTATTTTTGCAACAATTTGCACATCAACATTGAAATTTTGGAGAAATTTTTGGTAAACCTCCTATAATAACCTGCATGACCAAGAGACGAGCGAATCTCCCTCACCGAAGTAGGGTATTGTAAGTTTCTAATCAAGTCATCTTGTTTTGTCCATTTCTAATCCCTGAGACGATACAATATGACCAAGCACTATTCCATGGTTCACCATTTTCTCCCAGTTTTTAAAAAAATAGTATATATGCATCTTTTAAGCACATGTTCAAGATTTCCTAAACGAATATTAAATGAATCGCTATAAACACTAAAATCATCCATAAATACCTCAATGATGCGTTCCACGTAGTCAGAAAATATACTTATCATACATCTCTGAAAAGAGGCAGGTGCTTTGCAGAGACCAAACGACATCCTTCTATATTCAAAAGTACCAAAGAGACAAGTAAAATTAATCTTCTCGTGATCCTACGGTGTAATAACAATCTGATTGTAGCCCGAATAACCCTCCATAAAGCAATAATGTGTACGTCCTGATAACCTTTCTAACATCTGATCCATGAAAGGCAAAGGAAAGTGATCCTTCCGGGTAGAAGAATTAAGCTTTCTGTAGTCTATACATACTCTCCATCATGTTTGAACTCATGTTGGAACAAGTTCATCATCTTGATTTCTGATAACGGTAAAACCTGACTTCTTAGGTACCATGATAGACACATTTTAGTGTCTAATTTGCACCTTAATTTCTACTAAGTTAGTATTCGATTGTGTGTCTATTACGTGTTTTTATGCTTTTGTAGGTACATTAGAAGAATAAAGATTTATGGAAAAATTGGCTCAAAAAGTGTTCAAAGCACCCGGGAAAATGGATCAAGGCACCCACACTTTGGATTGGGGCACCCTTGGATCGGGATGGGCTGGATCGGACCAACTCAGCGGGTCAACTCAGCCCAGTCAACTCGGTCAAAGCCAGTTGACCGAGTCAAACCCAGTTGACCAGGTCAAAGCTTCATCGCAAACAGTTCATCGGCAGCAAAACTCAAATCAGATTTTCTTTGCGGTTTCAGCGCAAATTGATAGTTACCCAAGTTAATTAAAGGTCCGTATAACCTATTAGAAGCATCAGAGCCGAGTAATTTGGGCCATAGAAGCATGTATTTGGCCGGATTCCTGTTTCAATTGGGAAGAGGATTTGCGAGTTGTTTTAGAGAGTTCTATTAGGTTTAGAACTCTCTCTAGGGTTTGTAGACCCTATATAAACCAAAAGAATCGAAGAAAAAGATAGACAGAAGCCTAGGGAGCAATTCAGAGAAAATCCGGTGAAGTTCCGGTGCCGCCGGTGACCTGCTGGTGCTCCGGCCGGCGTGTTCTTCATCCACCATCACCGAAGAAGACGACTCAGTAACATTTATAAGTGTTGCTGTTCCACTGTTGCAGCTCTGCTCTTGTTGCGTTAAGTTTTGAACGTTTTGTTGCTTAAAGCTCTTTGTAACAGCTGAACCCTGTTCTGTGACACTTATATACGTATCTGTTCAGCTGTTGCACTATTCTTTAACCTTGTAATCAATATTTTGAGCAATGAAATCAACTTTTGAGCAAGTTTTCTTCACCATGGGGTAAGTTTATTTACTGGGATGATGGATAAGGTATTTTTCTCAATTTTATGTGATTTAATTATTTTTTAATAATTATTTATAATTCTTTTATTATTATTTGCATGGATTTAAATTAGAAAAAAATGGTTTTTATTAAATAGTTGTGTTCTCTTTTGATGGGTCATGCTTAGTTAATTACTCTTGATGTCTCATGCTTAGGATTTACAATTATTCTTTTAGGAAACATATTTTTGGCAAACTTGAATTAAATTGTTAAAAAGAATTACATGATTAATCACATGAATTGTTAGAAATAACTGAATCTTGATTCCTGGTTTTTCCCATATTTTCTAAAAATCATCTCTAGTGTATTTTCCTGATTTTTATTAGTTTAGGTTAAGTCTAATATTTTCTAAAATCATTACCTTCACAAGTTCGAGAATCGAATCTTTATTTACCACTTCCTAAAATTACATCATACCACCTGTACCGGACTAACCCATTTGCTATCGGAAATTGGATAAATCACCCCTACACTTAGAAATTTGGGGATCTCTTTCTTCACGACCTCCATCATCGGGGGGTTAATCCTACGCTGAACATCACGTACTGGCTTGGTATCGTCTTTTATTAGGATTTTATGCATGCACATTGATGGACTAATACCTTTGATATCAACAATTGTCCACCCAATGGCCGTTTTTGTGCACTTTCAAAACCTATTTAGGCGTTATTCTTGCACTGCTGTGAGATTCTTTGCAATAGTCACTGGAAGTTCTTCCACGTCACCCAAGTAAGCATACTTTAGGTGGTCAAGAAGAGACTTCATTTTTTAATTTAGGTGCCTGCACAATAGAAGGTAAATGAACATCATTAGTTACAGGTTAAGAAATATAATAGATAATACTTGTTTTTGCTTCTTGTAATATCGTCAAGGAACCACACATGTCCACTAGCTCTTTTGCTAAGTAGACGTCCAAATTCGGCTTCCCATGAACATCCAATTCAATGCTATTATGCAATACAAATCCAAGTTTATGTTCATCGTTCAAATAAAATATTTGTTGTGCTAGCGAACCAATAACATCGATAGAGAAAACAGAGTGAACATTACTAGGATAACGCATAGCTTCAAATATGTTGAAGCAAATAATCTCCTTATCAAACTCCATAGTGAGTGTACCACTATATACATCAATCTTCGTCTTAGCAGTCTTCATAAACTGTCTCCCAAGACGTAATGAAATAAACGAACAATTATCTCCATTTTGCATATCCACAATATAGAAATCAACCGGAAAGATTAAATCATTTACTTGGATTAACACATCCTCCACGAGTCCCTTAGGATATATATTGGACTTGTTTATTAATTGAATAGTAATCTTTGTCTCCTTTAAAGGTCCAAGATTCAAATAATCATAAATATCAGCTGACATAACGCCTATGGAAGCTCCCAAATCAAGTAACGCACGTTCAAATTGTCGATCACGAATGGTAATGGGCACCGTGATCTTTAAACTTTGTAGGCATCTTCTTCAATAACACAGCTGACGGACTTTCTCCCACCTGAGTAATCTCATTAGCAATCAACCTATCCTTCCTTGTACATAAATCCTTCAGAACCTTGGCGTATCTAGGTACCGTTCTGATGGCCTCAATAAATGGAATGTTGATTTGTATCTTACTGAAGATATTCATGATGTCCTTATCTTGAGCTTGCTTCTTTGACTTGGAAAAACGACTAGGAAAAGGTGGTGGAGTAGTAAAAGTAAGCACCGTATCCTTAGGTTTTCCGGTTGAGGTTGGCTTTTCGTTCGGTACGGTTTCTACCTCTACTTCCTTTTCTACATCGACATTACCCTCTTGTTGTTGTTGTGGCTTTGCAATTTTTCTCCCACTCCTTAGAGTTACAACATTGACATGCTCTCTTGGGTTCACAAAAGGTTGTGAAGGCAACTTTATCGAAGTTTGTTCTTTCATTTGATTCATATATGTAGCCAACATCCCCATTTGAGTTTGCAAGTCCTTTATAGCCATATCTTGTTTTGTAGAATTGCATCCTAACGCTGAGCATTTGCATCTTGCTTCTACATCACAGCCTTCATCGTCTCCTCTAAACTGGAACTCTGAGTTTGTTGTTGAGGTTACGGATGAAGTTGGAATTGAGGTTGTTAAAAACCACTTTGTCGCCCATAAGCCGGTTTCATAGAAGCTGCAGCTTGCTTGTTCGCATAGATAAAATTTGGATGATCTTTCCAACAGGAATTATAGGTATTAGAATAGGGATTATAGTCCGGTAACAATCATCTCTTGCCTATAATTGCCGAGCCAGATGATATGAGTTATCAAAGTGTCACAATCATCTCCAAATTAGATGATATGAGCGACAAAAGGATACACCTCAATGCATTGCATTGCGGCTGCCTATATACCAAACCCATACCTGTGGCGTGTCGTATGTACACAAATTATTTTACTTATCTTGTAATTCACTAATAACTGATATAATAGCAAATAAGATTTGTTTCCATGAATAGCAAAGTGTTTTAGTTATCGAAAGTCACAAACGGGGGTTTGTTTTAGATTAATAATAACTAACAAAGCGATTAAAAGTAATTAAGTTGTATGCAATTGAGAGAAATATGATCGAGGAATCCTTCTTCGTTACTAAACAATCATAAAATTAGTATATTCATTCATTCTCTATTGGTCACAGATTATCACCAACCGTAGGATAACAATTACGCTTAGCTATCCCCAAAATTTCTTATATCACTGGGTAACAGTTATGCTTAGTCACCAGATTTTATCCGGCTGAACCACCCTGAAGTATGATCTCAAGGTGTAATTCAATCGAATGTTTTAGGGTTTGTGAATTTAGGTTTAGTCCTAGTAGTTAATCTCAGTACGCTCAGTCCACTTTCTAGTGTTGATTTTACTTGTGATTGGTTTATAGAATCCCTCTGCAAGGTCTCACTATTTCTACTTGTGTAAGAGTTATTCAACAATTATGGATATATTAACTCTTTACTAGCATTAGAATTACTAACAAACTAATTTAGTTGGCCATTTAAACAATTTATCAATAAATCATAAATATTAATTGTAGTAAAACCAAACCACAATCATGTGAAATATAAAAAAAATATAGATTTATATGCTAAATTGAATCATGTATTAGAACTTAGAATTCATCCTCAATAAATAAGAAGTTTAGCTACTCATGGATATAATGAAATCCATGGTATACATATGATAAACTAGAAAAGAAATAGTTACGGTGATAAAAACGCCCAAAAACCCAAGATTTTTCCACTTGTGTTTTTCTCTCCAAAAGATTGATAAAATAATAGAATAGGAATCCCCTCATCCTCTTAGAAGTGTCCCTTATATAGTACTTCAAATATAAAAGAACCCATGCTCAAATCCCGGTCAAAATAGGCTCCAAAGCATCAAACTCGTGCGTAAAAGATGAAAATCTGGACTAATATGTATCTAGTCGGCCAAGTCTGGACTACTATAACTTGTTTTCTTTTGGATTAATGCAACTCCTTCTCTACATTTTTAACCAGAACTTCTTCATATGGAGTCGAATCATTCTTTCGCCGTTGGCTTTGTTTTCTCGTTCTCTTCAATATGGTGAGAAGAAATCCTGAATTTGAACAAATTCCACTTCATTTTGGATGATTCACCTAATAAAAGACATAAAATAGGAAAACTAGTAATAATACAAAGTAATTCACATAAAAACTAGCAAATAAGCGTAAGAAAATGATACTCAAAACAATTATGCACTTATCAGTAGCTTGAAGGGATCAAGCATGACCGTAGTTTGTCTGAAGGGACAATTCGTATAGGACAAGCAACCTAAGCCTTTTAAGGCAAAGCGAACATCGATTTTAAGGATCAATTGCTTCGGAAGGATATGCTTAGCCATATCTAATGCACATAGACAATAATTTCCATCTCACGTCGCAAGGCAAAGTCCAAGCAAAGCCTAGTCCGTATAGGCCAAGGGATTTTCATGAGATATGCACAAGTATGCATTCTCAGGTACGCAACACGGGTGAATAATGCTTTCGCATAATTCAAGCTTCACCGGCTAAGCTACAAGCATATTGACGCTTACGCATCAAGTATGCACCAACGTATAAGCTACCTCGCATAAATCTGCATTACCGTTCATGCACATTCAACCAAAGCCCCCTTCCTATATATGTCTTAATCGCATTTCCGTTGTTTGGAAAAGAAGGGTAAGGGACATCCATCGACTGCACATTAATGATTCTTCCTCGAGTATGCATCATGGCATAATAATGTTTTAGCACTATAATGGGTTCTCGTGTAAGCTACACGGGATAGTGATGCTTCCTCTAGTAAGCATCACAGCATGATAATGCATTAGCATTATAATGCTTTCCCAGGTAAGCAACATTGGATCAGTGATGCTTCCTTGGGTAAGCATCCTCGGGTAAGCTTCACGATCCAGTTATGCTTCCTTGAGTAAGCATCAACTTCTAACCAACACCTCCCCCTTATATATGTCTTATCAGCATTTTCATATGTTTGGAAAAGGAGGGTAAGGGACATTCATCTACCGCACTTTCTAGTGATGCATTCTCGGGTATGCATCACGGATCAGTGAAGCTTCCTTAGGTAAGCTTCATAACAACATGGATGATTTCTTGAGTAAGCATCCTCGGGTAAATTCCGTAGGGTCAATGTGATGCTTCCTCGAGTAAGCATCAACTTCTAACCAACACCTCCCCATATATATGTCTTATCAGCATTTCCATATGTTTGGAAAAGAAGGGTAAGGGACATTCATCTACTGCACTTTCTGGTGATGCATTTTCAGCTATGCATCACGGATCAGTGAAGCTTCCTTGGGTAAACTTCATAACAACAAGGATGCTTCCTTGAGTCCATCACGAAATAATAGTGTCTTAGCACTATAATGCATTCTCGGGTATGCAACATAAGGTCAGTGATGCTTCCTCAAGTAAGCATCAAGGTATAATAGTGAATTAGCACTATAATGCATTCTCGTTTATGCAACATAGGGTTAGTGATGCTTCGTCAAGTAAGCATCACGGCATAATAGTGCCTTAGCAGTATAATACACTCTCGGGTATGCAATATAAGATCAGTGATGCTTCTCCGAGTAAGCTATATGGGACAATGATGCCTCCTTAAGTAAGCATCCTCGGGTAAGCTTCATGAATTTCCTACCAACACCTTCTCCCTATATATATCTTACTCGTATTTCTACAAGTAAATATAAGGAGGAGAAGGGACATTCATTTACTGCACATCAGTGATGCATCCTCGAGTATACATCATGGCATAATAGTATCTTAGCACTATAATATGTTGTTGAGTATGCAACATAGAGGCAGTGATGCTTCCTCACGCAAGCATCCTCGACTTTTAGTAAAATTACTATTTTACCCATGAATGACCGTTTTTCCCTTGGCTATAAAACAACTATTTAACCCCTGAATGACAGTTTTACCACAGGTGTATAAAATTACTATTTTACCCCAGAACGAATATTTTTCCCATGGTAAATAAAATTACTATTTTACCCCTAAGTGTCCTTCATTGCCTTGACGTATAAAATTTATATTTTACCTCTTTGTCAGAAATGCGGTTTTTACATAGAAGATAAGTTGCAAGGTCCCGATGATTATGATCACATAGTTAGGACAGAAATACCTGATCCAGATGAAGAACCTGAGTTGTTTGATTGTGTGAAGAAATAGATGATCCATGGTCTGTGTGCAACAAGTGCATGAGGGAAGGACAATGTAAGAGAAAATTTCTTAAACAGCCTTCTGAATATACGGTGCAAGGAAAAGATCCTTACCTCGTTTACCAGAGGCGAGATAATGAAAGGAGTATACCAATGAGCAAGAAGTTTGTAGCTGGTAACAGGATGGTTGTGCCTTATAATCCTTGGCTACTGCGGAAATACGATTTCCATATTGATATAGAAGTATGTTCCACGTCCAGAGTGTGAAATATCTTTATAAGTATGTATACAAGGGTCCAGATTGTATATCCTTTGAAGTGCAGCCACAGCCAGTATCAGAGGATGATGAGGCAACACGTTTTATCAATGCAAGATGGGTTTATCCTCAAGAAGAAATGTGGAAAATATATAGGTTCGCAATGAACAAGATATATCCATCAATTGAACAGTTACAGCTGCATCTCCCCAACCAACAGAGTGTTATGTGGTATGAGCATCAATCAATCGATGAGATCCTTGATAATGAGTCCAAATCGAGAATGATACTGACATAGTATTTCGTGGCAAATGCTTGTGATCCTATGGCTAGAGAATTCTTATATCGGGAGTTTCCAGAATATTACAAATGGGATAAACAAACCAAGGAGTGGAAGAGAAGAAGAACGAGACAAAGGGTCATTGGTAGGGTATATTATGTTCCCCCTATTGCAGCTAAACGGTTTTTTCTAAGACTCATACTCATGCCTATCAACCAAGTATACTTTGATTTCTTTGTATCTACACATGAGTCGTATTTCTAATAAATATTATGAATTTGTTCGAAAATTAAATGTACATATATTATAAGTCTACTATTTAATAAACCGTTAAATGTTTTCCAAATATATTTTTTTTCCCACGCTTTGAAATTCTGGTGCATGTTCAAAAATAAGTCTATTTGCTCTTTAGTGTTTAGTTTTGCGGTTCACATTCGAATCAAAATAAGAATTCTAATTTCTTAAGTATAATGACATTTGTTTTTATTTATTTTTCTGAAGGAGTAGGAAATACCTTATTAGTTAATCTTAATCAAAAACATGGATATAAGCTAGTTTAAGTTCATTCTAGAGATACAACATAAACGTACAAAAGCAAAGTATTACCACAACATAAGACTTGTAATACAACAAAAGTGTATAATAGTTGTTCAGAGAAGTAATTGATATGGTGTCTTGATTATGCTTCCACCATTTAGAAAACTTTTCTTCATTAAGAAAAAATCCTTCATAAAAATATAACTCGCACTAAACATCGTTATCACAACCGATTTCAATGGTCATTGATCTTATTTTGGTAAATCTTGATCATTGTCACGTAAAAATTGATTGTTTTAGTAAATATACTTGAACATATAATCAGATTCTAATTGAAAGCCCAAAGCCTATAGCAAATGCACTTATGATGAAAACAAATGGCATGAAGTAGTCATTAGATATTAAAGAATAACATAAAGATAACAATTCTAGAACCAAAAATCACAAAATTTATGTTTTTATGGGAAACTCGAAACACTAATTATACAAAATTAAATTTACTCGGAAAATCTGATATCTCCGATCATATCTGAGCAAATCCAGGTTTGAAGATGAATACAATGGTGAAAAAAGTAGTTATGGATAATTAATTGGGATAGAGAGATAATGACATTTAATGCAAAATGGATGGATATAGGAAAAAATGAGGACAATATCCATAACTTTTCCTTCTCGATTGATCGTTCTTATCTTTCGTATCTTCAAATTTCCAGTTTTAGTTTAATCCTAGTATGATATTTGAATACAAACCGGATTGTAGTCGTGTAAAATCCAATTACCTATATCAAACCATTCATTCTCAAGTAAAGGATGAATAATTAAGACTAAGAACATAATAATAGTTATCACACAAAAGATATACGTGGTTCGGCATGATTACCTATGTCCATGGAGGGAAATGTTTGATTTTATTTGAAAGAGATTGAACTCACAAAAGGGACAAACTCAATCTCACCAAGTGCACTCCAAATTACTCTCTCAAACTTGTTACAACTTTTTCTCCAAATAACATAACCTGCCTTCTCTTGGCTGAGCTAGTTATTTATAGGAAAAAGGTATTATACAACCAAACTTCAATGTTGGATGTTTGATATGCTGATCTTCGTCTTAACTTCCTTTGGATACGACCCGAGGTGATAGTGGCTTCTTGTTGTTTCGTTAGTCACGACCCGAAGAGTGTATGTAGATTCTTGTCAAGTGCATTAAATGCTTCTGATCACATCACGCGTGCTCTGTAAGCTCATTTAATGTTATATCCCCCCTTTCAAACTTGACCGTTGATCTTCTCTTTTACTTTCCACACGTCCTAACTTTTGGTTGATGTGGTAGATATATCGTTTAACGCGTAAGACCAAGAAGTCCTCTTTAGTGCTTCGCCCTCATCTTAGTATCATAATCCCCTCATTTAAGATATTTACACGTGTGCTTGGATATTTATCCACTATATTTTACCCCTTTCTTTCCATCTGGACTGAGGGTACGATGGGAAGAAACATTTAATATTTTCTTTAACCGCCTTCACGTCCCTTGGTAACTGCCACGTACTCCACCTTATCTCCTCTTTCACCTTTTACCTTCAAGCGTCGGTTTTTTTTTCCTCTACCTTTTTCCTTTAAATAAGAGAATAAACTAAATTCCCTCATTTACTTCTTCCTCAACATTCTCTACAGTTCCAACATCTCCTCTTCTTCCGCCATTAAAGCTCCTCTGACATTCCTTCATGATTTTTTTCCTTCATTATTTGCTAGATCACCACCGTTACTGTTGAAGTTGTTACTCTACTTATTATCTCGGTTATACTCATTATTAAAAATCATCACCAAGATCAAGATCAAGATCAAGATCATCATTCATCAGCAAAAATCAAATGGCAGATAAATTATCCTCCAGTCCTCCTCGCTCATCCTCGAACAAAAAGTATGTATCCTTCTTTGATGGGAGTTTTCATATTCTTGATTCTTTCTTTCCAGCCATTGATCTTTCTCATGTTGCTCGTGATAGACTTTGCCATGTTTTCCCTGATCATCTTATACGTTTTGTTTATCATGATTTTTCTGATTGTGAAACCCTTTTTTCTGACTGTGGAAACCCTGAGAAGAAATCTGCTCCTAGAGCCGTTGAGATGTTCGATGAACAATTTTGTGCCTATCTCAAGAATCAGTATGCTCTTCAGGCTTATGATATAGCATTGTTAGATGGTCAATTGGTTCGTACGAAGTACCTTGAGTTTTCCCATTCGGAGAATGCTACGATTATCACCAAGGGACAACTCGATGCGGGACTCAGACTGCCTCTTTACAGTCCCTCTCGGCCATTTATCTACAATTTCTTGTCTTGCATCGAACCCGACCATGCCTTGGGACAGCATAATGGTAACCGGTACCGATTTCTGGATGAGTGGGAGAGACGGGGTAAAGGAAAGTGTACAGATTCTCCTAATTCTACTTAAGATCCTGTTGACGCCCATAAGTATATTGTTCAAAGATTTTTGGATAATTATAAATATTTTCACTCCCTTCTTGGGTGCTTTATTTGGGTTGTCTTTCGGGCCGGCTCGCCATATTTCTCCTCTCTACAAAAGATGTTACTCGACGAGGACCCCGAGATAGGTCAGACGACCAACAAGCACTTGAGATGTACCAGCGATCATATCTGGGATAGAACCCCACTGGAGATCCGTGGAAATTTGCTTTTTGGGAACCGTCCTCCTCCTGCGAGCTTTGCTGATCATGCATCCTATGCACATTGGGTGGTAAATATAGAAAAAGGTATACCTTTGCTATCTACTCTTTCTTCTCTTATCTAGTTCAATTTGTTGATTTTTCTTGATTATTTTGTAGTCTTCTAAGTCGAATCGGAAGAGGAGTGGAGTTTCTCTAGGAGGGGATGGAGTTTTTAAGAGAAAATACCACTTTTTAACTTTTTAAATACATGTACTTTGCCCTTATTTCGTCCCTTAACAGAATATGACTCGCATCTTCTTTATTTTATAAAGGGCGGGGTCCGTTGTGATTGAGGAAGATGACGATGATGAGCCTGAAGGTGGTCTTATTCCGAGGATTTCAAGAGGTGATGGAGGTAGTGGAAATCAAGTTGTTGTTGGTAGTGGTGATGGTCAAGTTATTGGTGGTGATGGTGCTGGTAAAGATAAAGATGTTGTTGTTGATGATGATTCTATTAAAGGTGTTGGTGGAGATGGTACAGTTAAAGTTGTTGATGAGAAAGTTGACGGTAATAAAGGAAAGGGTATTTCTATGCCTGGTGATGGTGAGAATGTTGATGGCGGAGATATTGGTGAGAGAATGGAGAATCTGGAGGGTGCTGGTTCTGACACTAGCTTTGTGAACGAGGTTGTATTTTGACCTAGTATGTTGCCTCATATTCGCTGCTAATCAGCAGCATCCCTGGCTCTATTGAATCTCTCCCTATGCCAGATGAGTTTCTGAAAAATCAATGTGGAAATAGTGTTTTCCGAAGGGGAGGACTATGACTTTTTAGTAGACGATGTTGATGATGGTGATAGAAAAGAAGAGAATGAAGACAGTAGAATTTTTGTTACTACGGTGGACCTTCTCATCCTTGAGGGTAAGAGTGTGAGCTCAGGCATGGAGGAGCCTGTGGTGAATTCATTGGCTCTGGGGCCTACTGAATCATCTTCGTCATACCTCTCTGGAGTTTCCTGTAATTCAGTTGGGGTCCTCACTTCTTCGTCATTCGAGTCTCTCTCCCGAGCCGACATGTTCTCTGATTTCCCGGCTCTCCCTGCAAATGTGTTTTCTTTGTTGCTTACTACAGTGAGTTGTATGACTTTACCTTCTTTGTTAGCTTTATGGTTACTGCATGTTTGTTTGATATATTTACTCTACTTGTTGTTGTAGACTCAAGACGTTCAACTTTAGAGTCAAGATACGTAAGAAAGTACATGCAACAAGAACCATTTGTTGGAGGCTGAAGTTCAAAATTTGCAGGGGAAGATCACCGAGCAGTAAGATAATTTCTCCTCCAAATTTTCTTCTTGTTTCCTTAGTAATATTGTAGCTTTTAGAATCTTGAGTCGTGACTGTCACTGCTATCCACCATCGAACGTCTTTAATTTAATACCAGAGATGGGTACATCAGACTCATGTAGGAAATCAAAGTCTTCAAAAGTAGAGTCCTCAATTTAAACCAGCGGGTTAGCAATAAAGATGATAAAATAGATAGGAAAGAATCTGAGCTTGAACTGATTTGTGAGTCGTCCCGTAATCAACTTCTGACAATTAACTAGCTCGGGAAAAGATGCATTAATCTTAAGGCCTTGAATTGTGATCTCTACGCTTATCGAGAGACCCTAATCCGATGGAAAGAGAATGCCGAAATTGTTCTGAAAAAAAATAAGTTAGCTTCTATTCATTATGCTGAGACGAGCCGTCGACTAAACTTGATTTGGGAAGAACGAGACAGTATCCAGGTTGTATATGACAGTCATAAGGGGGTCTTTGAAAATCATATGAAGACATGTCAAGCCGCTAAAAAATATGATTTGGCCTTGAAATACATCAAGCTTGATACAACTATTATTGAATCGGAGAAAACCCTTAAGCTTACCCTTCAGATTTTAGAAGGTGTTTTTGATTCTTAGGTGCACAATTGTATCTTTTGCCTTATTTTCCTAAGTTATTTTATTTTTTTGTGTGATTTCAACATCTCAAGGGGAAGTGAAGGCTCTAGAGAGGGAGGTGGAATCCTTGAAGGAGTCTGAGAGGAAACTCAAGTGCTCTAAAGCATCTTTGGGTGCTGCTATGGCGAATCTGAAGAAGCTGCTTTCTATGGCCGGTACGGAAAAAGATCAAGCTCTGGATGATGCAAAGAGAGCCTTTGAGGCGCAAGTTACTAGTCTAGTGCAGGAGAAGGTGCAAACCACCTTAAAAGATCTGAGAACCAAGGCCCAGGCCAAATGTGTTGCTTCTTCCTCCAAGCCTCCTACCTCTTGATGTTGTTCTATTGTTGTTGGTTCTTTTTTGATTTCCTATGAACAATTTCTCGTAATGGGTGATGTGTCACTACGATAACCTTGCTGGCTGAGGTTTTCTTATTACATTTTTATTTTTTTAATTTCATCTTGACTTAGTTGTTACTTTTTTGTTATGCTTGCCCATGTAACACCCGCAATTTTTGCATGAAGCTTACTCAAGGATGCGTCATGGCCTGGGTTGAAGCTTCATCCTAAGCTTATAAAGCTTACCCTGATATGCATTTGGGGTGTGGATGCCTTGACCTTGAATTATAGTGTTAAGGCCCTATTACGCGTGATGCGTATTCGAAGAGGCATGATAGTGCAAAGGCACTATCACACCGAGACGAAGTTGCGAAAGTTGGAGCATCATAGTGCTAAGGCACTATTATGCCGTGATGCATGATCCAATGCATCACCGAGCCAAAGTTGCGAAAGTTGGAGCATCATAGTGTTAAGGCATTATTATGCCATGATGCATAATGCAATGCATCACCGAGCGAATGTCGCTATTCGATAAACCCATCATAGTGTTAAGGCACTATTATGTCGTGATGCATAATGCAATGAATCACCGAGCCAAGAATGCATCACCGTGATGCATCAGCGTGTTTATTGGCAACGGCTTTGGCAAGAAATCTTCATTTCGGCCTTGCAGTCGATGGATGTCCTCTACCTTTCTAATATTTATTTGTAGAAATGCGAATATAACATATATAGGGAGGGGATGTTGGATGAATGTGCTTGAGCGGTAATGCACATTTAAATGAGATGTAGCCTAAACGTTGGAGCATACTTGATGCATAAGCATCAATTGCTTGTAGCTTTACCGATGAAGCTTAAATGTGCATGAGGGGTAATGCACATTTAAGCTTATCCACATGTGCATGTGCATTACCACATATGCACATCTGGAGCAGGAATATTATTACTACAGAATTTTGAAATTGGATCATTTTTGAAATGAGACAATTGTAAAAATACCCCAAAAATACATGCCTTGTCGGGAAAATGCCTCATAATTTTTTTTATTGAAAAATACCCCTTCGTTACGTTTTCCATCCATGTGCCGCTAAATGGTCAAATTATGCACACTTGACCTTATACATGTGTGGGCCTTAAGACGAGATTACCCTTAGCCGTCCAAATCTAACCCTATGAGACATGATGAAATCCAAAAATAAGGGTAATCTCGTCTTAAAGCCCACACTTGTATAAGGTAAAGTGTGCACAGTTTGACCATTTAACGCACATGGATGAAAAATATAACGAAAGGACATTTTTCCATAAAAAAAATTTACGAGGCATTTTTCCGACGAAACATGTATTTTTAAAGTATTTTCGTTTAAAATTGATCCAAAAGTACCTATTGTTCCACCAATTGTTGTAGAATCGGCGAAGAATCCAATGGCTGGGAGTTTCGAGTTGAGCTCAATCAGGGCAGTTTTGTCTGGGGGTGCTCCACTTGGGAAGCAATTGCACGAAGAATTGAAGTGTACAGTTCCACAAGCTATTGTTGGACAGGTAAAGATATTTGACGTCCTACTAACATACTTTGTACATTGGCTTTACGGTGTTCATTTACGTCCTCCAGCAATGTATAAATCCCTGAATTTGGGTTTCCTTAAGCTTCTCCAGGTGTCACGATTAATATTTTGAACGTTCAAAGCAGGCTTATGGGATGAGCGATGGAGGAATAGCTTTAACAGTGTCGCTGGTATTTGCAAAGCAACCACTCCTGTCAAAATTCGGCTCGTCAGGACACATTGTAAGGAATGCAGAGATGAAGATCATCGACGGTGTCACTGGCTTCAGTCTTGCACGTAACCAGTCAGGAGAGATCTGTGCTCGTGGACCTCAGATTATGAAAGGTACATATCTATTTTCTTTCAGGCATATACAACAATAACTAAATTTTCTAATCACAATTAACTGCATGAAATTTGAATGATAAAGGATATTTGAATGACAATGAGGGAACCATGAGAACAATCTACGAAGAAGGCTGGCTTCATACAGGAGACATAGGTTACATAGACAATGACGATGAAATTTTCATTGTCGACTGAGTTACGGAACTTATTAACTTCAAAGAATTCAAGGTAGAATTTATATCTACAATGTACGAAATATTGCTTTTAAATTAAATAATCTTACTAAATTCATTTTTATTTTTTATGTATATAGATAGCGCCAGCAGAGCTCGAGGCACTACTTCTGAGTCACCCATTTATTGATGGGGCTGCTGTTGTTTCGTAAGCAGCTGCATTACCTTCATAATATAACTGCTAAAATTGAAACAGTTTCTATCATTATTAACATTTTATGCTGCAGCCAAGATGACCGCGCATCTGGAGAAGTTGTTGTTGCCTTTGTTGTTCAATCAGATGGAGCTGAGTATTGAAGATGATGTAAAAGAATTTGTCGCAACACAAGTGAGTTGTGCTCAAAGCAGAGTTTTCGTTCTTCAGTATTACAATAATTATGAATTCTTTGTTCAAATCATGATAAAAAGTTGTTAGTAAATCTCTGGAATTTTTGACAAAAAAAGTTATATGTTGAACTGATAATGAGTCGTTGATATTATATTGCAGGTGGATGTCTACGAGAGACCACATAAAATCATATTCATCGATACTATACCAGTATCTCCTACTGGCAAGATTTTAAGGAGAAAATTTAGAGCTAAATTAGCTTCTTCATCAGTTTAAGTTGTACTCCAACCGTTTTTAAAAAAATATTATTATTATTTTTTTAATTTAATCTATTTTTAAGTCAAAATAAAAAAATAATAATAACACTTTTATGGAAATAGAAAAAATAATACTACTGGATCATGAAATTATTTCTTCTCGCCAACTTTTTTATATTGATTTTAGATTTGTACATTGTATTCGTGCATTTGTACAAGAGTTTTTTTAATAATGTATGGTTTATGAACCATCTCATACAAAGACCGTGTAGTAGAATATGAACCCTCGATTTGGGGCTGCCGATATTAATCCAGGTTGCAGAATAAAATAAAAATTATGAGATCATCTTTTTTTCTGCGAATGAAATAATTGATTTTGGAATTATAATTTGATTCAAGTACCTTTAACAGCGTCATGTGTTGACTACGGTCAATCAAGAATGTCAGTCTTTTTTCTGCAATTTTTTCTTTTACACCATGCGCTTTGGCTCTTCTCCAGGAATATGCTTTTTTTTTCTTTTATTAAAAGAAAGATTTATTAAAAAGAGAGTAGAATGTACAAATTCTTTACCAGAGGTAAAGAAAAAGCAACAAAATTTAATAGAATACAGTATCCCAATTTAGGACAGATAGAGCAAAACTCAGATATATCATATTGCCTGAGGCTGCTGCCCATGTAAGCACTAAAGCTTTAGCGTCATACACCATATCATTGTCAGCTTTGAACTTATATTTATCTTTAAAAAATGTGACAATTCTATTCTCTCCAGATGGTCCAAAAAAACGGCTACCAAAATGAGATCCCAGATTGAGTGTCCAGAACTAGTTGGATTACTTATGATGCCAAGGGTCAGCAAGAGCAAGCAAAGAGTTTGGGAAGACCCAAGACCATTTATACGGAGTTAGGAGAGTCCAGACTTTGTATGCTACTTTACAATGGATAAAAATATGATATTATGATTCTGAACTGTCTCCGCAAAGCACACAACAGTTGTATATGTCAATTCCCTTATTCTGCATCATATCTAAAGTGTTTAGTCTAGAGTGGATTGCGCACATGAGGAAATTAATCTTGGGAGGAATACAAGCCTTCCAAATGAACTTGCAGGGGAAGCCATCCACACCATCCTTCAAACACCAACTTTGCATACAGAGAATTGACAGAAAACGTACCAGTAGAGTGTAATGCCCATCTTCTAGTGTCATGCAAGTTATCAGGTTGTGGGGGTAAGGAACCAATGACCGGCAACATAGCAGCAAGCTGATTAACTTGTTCATTTGATAAATTTCTTTTGAAATTGAATTTCCAAGAACTATCAACTGTAATATAATCAGCGATATAAGCATGTTGTAGTAAGTCTAGTTTGTATAGTTGAGGGTAATGCTCTGCAAGACAAGTGTTACATGACCAATAATCATTCCAACAAGAAGTATGTTGACCAGAATGAACTGTCATATTTGAATTTGAAGCCACCAAATGCCTTGTTTCGGAAATCGTCCTCAAACAGGATACACCGTCACCAGTGATTACTTTACACAGAATCCATGTTGACAGTTGAGAGACATACTTCTCCACAATAATTATGTTCCACAATAGAGAATTTTCTACACCAAATCTCCAGCACCATTTGCCAATAAAGATTGATTCATAACTCTGAGATTAAGAACACCAAGTCCACCTTCTTCTTTAGAAGAACATACCAGCTTCCAATTAACTAAATGAGAAACTTTAGTACCCTCTTTATGTTCCCACAAGAAGTTTCTCATTTTTTCCTCAAGCTGGTTTATAACTGAAATTGGGGCTTTAAATAGAGAAAAGTAGTACATGGGAAAAGAGGTGAGTATGCATTTCAGTAAAGCTAATTTACCTCCCTTTGAAACCTTACTTTGTCTCCAAGAAGATAATCTGACATCAAACTTATCTAAAATGGGGTTCCAAATGGCTTTAGAAGATTATTTTGCTCCAAATGGCATACCCAGGTTCATAAAGGGAATGGAATCGGTGGCACAACCTAATTCTTTGGCCCAATCATAGATGTGAGGCACATATCCAATGGAAATAATTCTAGTCTTGGCAGTGTTGATCTTCAGTCTTGTAATATATTCAAAACATTAAAGTCTATAAAATAGATCAATAAGTTATTCTTTTACATTTCAACAAAAAAAAATGGTGTCATCAGCATAATGCAAATGATTGATCACCATCCCATCTTTGGTTACAGAGAAACCAATGAACAACTTCAGCTGCGCAGCTCTATCAATGTACCTAGAAAAACCTTCCATAGCTATGTTGAAGAGAAGAGGAGATCTTGACCACCTTGTCTAACACCCCAGGTACTACCAAAAAACCCAAAAGCAACCCGTTTATCAATATTAAGAATGAAGCTGTAGAGTAACAGAACTTCAACCACTTATACCAATTTGTACTAAAACACATATTGCACAAGAATTTTTTCTTGCATATGACACCAGGTTTGCCAGATTTCAGCCTCGAATCCACCAGTTCATTAACAATCAAAGTACCATCAATTATATGCCTACCTTCAATGTAAGCATGTTGTACATGGGAGATAAGCTTGTCCATGACTAGTTTGTGTTGGAGAAAATAAGTTTTATACTAAATGGTTTTGGTCTTGGATGCTCATTCATTTCCTTGAGTGAATGAAACTCTTTAGTTTATTCCCACATTGGGTATTCTAGAGAAGGATGTCCACTAGGGTGGAATTTGGTGGGTAAACAATACATGGGCTAACTTATGTAATGGGCTAACATATGTATTGGGCCTACGAATTAGACATCATCTATGATCCATTATTTTACAACAAATCCTAAACCCTAAAGGTTTTCCAAAACCCTAAAGGTTTCCAAAACCCTAAAGATTAATTTCCTATATAAACACAAAACGGTTTTTCAGATTTTAAAATCATCCCAGTAGTGGCTACAATCCCAAAAACGTTTTTGATTAACTTTTTCCTTTCCTTCCATGTTGCTAAGTTCAAGAGTGAGTAGTTTGTGTTGTGCTAATACAAGCTATATCGGGCAGTCTTATCTTGGACACATCTTCGCACGTTGGGGTTTAGCATTGCTCTTCTCGAGTATACCCGCGATCTAATGTGTTAAGGACAACTTGTTGAACCTGTGATTCTGCCCTCGTAGTTGTCCGTAGTAGAGTTGTTTTAATTCAAATCTTTTTATATATTATTCTGATACATCTAATGGGTTGTTCATTGTTGCAAGATTCCAACAATCTTAACACATTACATTTATCTCGTAACAATGGGAAAGAACGATGTTGAAAACCACAGAAGTTCAACGGAAAGGATTTCAAGAGATGGAAATTCAAGTTGTTGTTGTGGAGATCTGGGGAGCTTATCCGTTTCGTCAAATCGATCACTTCCAATACAAAAGAGCTAAGTATCAATAATTTTTGTTTATTTGTGAATCGTTGACGTTGAATTTATTATTGAAAACCTATAAGAGAAGGAAGGAAAAAAAAAAAAAAAAAACAGTAACTGAATTGGAAGAAGAATGATTTGAATACTGCTACCGACGGATCAAAACGAGAACACATAATAAACCGTGGTGTGAATTATGGCCGTGCAACCATATTTTATTTTGATTTAGATTAATAGAGATGCGGATATGAATACAGGTGCGAAATTCTAATTCTTGGTGCAATTTCTTCTTCTTATGATTGTGGTGGTGGTGGTGGTCGAAATTTCATGTCCAGTATTTTGTTTTCCTTTATTTGTATAGTAAGGCATGGGTTGAACAGGCCCTTGTTTGTTCAACATGTTTTTGGTAATTTTTGTTGATGTGCATGGTAGTGTGACTGAGCTGAATTTTAATGGTGCTTTTTACTTCCTAATTTAAAGAGGACTCTAACACAACTGTCCACATTATAAGGAGACGAATATTGGTCTTATGACGAGCCCCAATCTTAATGTAACAAGTCGACGTGCCGGAGTGGTTATCGGGCATGACTAGAAATCATGTGGCTCTGCCCGTGCATGAGTTGTGGTGCTCGCTGCAGCAGCAACATTCTTCGGTTACATGCTAGCATTGCTTCAACGCCGAGCAGTGGTTACAGTGTTCTATGCCCAAAGAGACCTGGCGAGTTATAGAAAAGCAAACTTCCCCGACAGTCACTATGATAAATCACTGAGAGCATCAGTAATGCTACCATTGATTCCAAATTAATACGAAGAGAACCAAGAATAAGGCTTGTATGGTTCAATGTGGAGGCTTGTCTTTGTCAAAGGAGCAGCGATCACAGCAATTCTTAGAGGGGTGTTTAGTAAAATTGGTTTTGAAAGCTTTTGCATTGGTTTGTGAGACTATCTGCTAATAGCCGGATGCTCAGGGAATGTGGATGGGGAGTCCAAAGAACATACAATGAACATTTTTACGTAGCCGGCACTATAAACATGTTGATACCTCTCAACTGTTTTTCTTGTTCCTTGTGCAATTACAGCATACACTTGACCAGATCGCAGTTAAGGAATTTCCTTTGGGTAAAGAAAAAATGAGGGAGAAGATATAATGCGAGCATGATGAGAAAATATAATTATCACTAGAAACACTAACAAAAAAAATTTAAGTTGCTTCTAGCAGTTTGTGATGGCAACACAGTATTATAGCTAAAGCATCGAAGGAGGCGTCGCCCAAGGAACTCTGACCTTGATGCAGAGGAAGTAGCTGCACTTGTGCGGTCCTTGCCAGTTGAAGAGCAGCCAAAGCAGATTATTGTCACTCGTGTTTTTCCAGGATCATCAAATTTGTTAACAGTATCAAGAAGCGGTATGATGTAGGCGTAAATGTTACAACCAAGAACTGCAAATTTATTTCGAGTGTCATAAATGGAGAAGGGTGTTGCATGTAGAAAGGGCTCCGACGACCAAGTTTCGTTAGAAAAATCCAAGTTGCATGCACAGGTTCTTTGGTCAGTTGTTGGTATTCTTCGGTATTCATACAATGGCTTTATCTCTTTTCCGCTTCTTAGCAGCACTGGGAAGAACAACAGTTGTTTCCAACACACTTGGTACCTTCACTTTACTTCTGGTTTTTGTGCTTGGAGGATATATTGTTATCAAAGATGATCTTCAGTCGTGGATGAGTTGGGCTTCAAATGTCCGGCGAGGAAAGGAGTTGCAGACTTCTTGCAAGAAGTGACATCGGAGAAAAAAAATCAGAGACAGTACTGGGCACGCAAAGATGAGCCTTATACTTTTATTCCAGTGAAAGATCTTTCAGAGGCTTTCCAGTCGTTTCATGTTGGTCGGCAATTAGGAGATTAAAGTTCCATTATATCAAGGATTCTTTCTGGAGATATTGGGGTTAATAAATTGTGGAACAAAAGGTTATCATGACGCAGCTCTCGAACATCTTCTGTTGGCCAGTATGGCAATGGTAACCAATGGCCGGGAAATGGAAGTCGCTTCTGTTGATTGCAATATAGGAGATTCCTACCTATCATTATCTCGATATAATGAAGCTGTTTTTGCATATGAGAATTTGTTAACCATATTCAAAACAACCAAAGGACAGAATCATACTTCTGTTGCTTCAGTATATGTTCGACTGGTTGAATTGTATCACAAGATGGGTAAAGGAAGAGAATCCAAGTTTTATTGTGAGAATGCTCTACAAATTTACCAAAATCCCATTGCAGGAACTTCCCCTGAGGAGATTGCTATTGGTTTAACTGATGTCTCCGCTATATCTGAATCGATGAACGATCTTGAGATGGCTCTCGAGTTGCTTCAGAAAGCTTTAATGATATACGGGAAAAAAAAAAAAAACTCACAGCCAACTGAACACAACTGCAGGGATTGAAGGTCAGATGGGTGTCTTGTACTACATGATGGGGAATTATACTGACGCTTACAGTTGTTTAAACCTTGATTCAGCCGGTGACAGTTCATTCTCAGTATGGAGTTTCTATGGACTCTATTTGGGTACAATCGAATGACGGGACAGGTAAAGTAATTTGTACTCTACTAAGGTACGTGCACCATTTTGAATATTTACAATTTATATTCAGCTCAATATTAGGGAGAATGGTTTAAGTAGAACTACTGAATAAATTGATACCAAAGATGATTATTTCTTTGAAATGTTATTTGAGCTGAGAAAATTTGAATGTCGGCATACCGTTTAGCGAGATACTAGGTTTGGGGGCCTTATGCCCAACTGTAGGGTATAAGATGGAAACAAGTGTTTGTTTGATTTCTCAAGCAGATTCATAAAAGACCCTAGACTTATATCTGCTCTACCCTGTAGACCTCAATTGTGGGGGTCTAAGGTGTGAATGAAGTGTCGACTTCTTCAGCAAATCAGTGTATATGTTAAGCGTATCTTTGTTACGTGTTTTACAACTACTAACAATTTTTTGTTGTTTAAAGTTTGACAGGAAACTAATATGTTGTTGAAATGGTCTCAAGGATCAGACAGAACCAAAATCAAATTTTGATGATATAGTTTCTGTCAAATGTGTGTTGTAAAATAGATGTGCATGTTTTTCAGTTTAGCTTGGATAATTACAGGGTTGCTCTGATCAAAGGACCAGAAAATTGGGATGCTTGAGGTACATATTAAATTTCAAATATCTGATATATATATGACACTAATCTTTTGAGGAAGATGTAATGAGCATACTAGTAAGTAGTACATGTATCTTGTGTATGCCTTTATATGCTTTACAACCACTAGATAACATGTGATGTTTGTGATTTGATTGAAAGACTAAATTGTTGTAGACACGCATGATCTAAAGGATCATTGGAACCAGAAGAAATTCTGAAGGAAATGGTCTTTGTCAAACTCGATACATTTAATGTGCGTTGTAAATGTGCAGTGCATTCGGTGTACAAATACATTTGTGACCCCAGAAGATAGTGGGATGATCTGATCAGAAATTTACAGTACTTGAGGTACATTTGAAATTATGTATGTGCATGATACATATTGGACTGACCTTAAAAGATGTTGTGATTTCAGGCTTTGAAGAGTCTTAGCCTATATGTGATCCCCCTTAAGTTGTATCAGTAGTTGGAAATCCTCCAACAAACTTGAGGAACTCGACTGAGAAGAAATCAGAGTTCGCTCGCTTAATTTAAATCATGAGAGGAAGTTAAATGGATAAATCCTTTTTTGGAAGGCATTCCTCTGAGACCGAAGCCTGTGGCCACCATTGCTAAAACTCAATTGACTATGTGAGTCTAAAGTAAATGAACAATGGAAAAGTCTAGACAAACTCAAAGAATGCGACTAATTCGGTAAGAAAACTACTCTCTAATGAAGTGATTGTTATAAACTTAGTAAAGTCAAGAGAAAAATCAGTGGATCCTTTGACGAAAGGATAATCTAGAGAGATAGTTTGTTATTGCATCGAGGGGGATATGACTTAAGCTCATAAAATAAAATTAGCATGAAGGACACTCAACCTTAGTGACTGGAGATCCCAAGATCAAGGTTCAATGAGACAACTAATTTGTGGTAATTAAAGGTATGCACTATCAAGAGAATTACATTCTCTGTCCCTCCCTATGGTGCATTGTTGTGACAGTGTGACTGCAAGTGAAGGATGACTTTTAAGAAGTCTTAATGAGTTCTATAGTTTCAATTTTAGATTGAAGTGGGGTGTAGCAGTAACACTCTTGATAGAATTCACCTATCTGAATGAGGAAGTGGGCCGCTTCCTATAAGAATTTGAGTGAATTCTTTAGAGCATTCTGAGAAACGGGATACGTCCAGGGACAAAATGGACATAACGGCACGAACTTAGCAACGCCAGGAGGATATCATGTGTGGCTTTTATCGCAAATTGCATCAAACGCTAGCAGTTCAAGACATCGCATTCACTGTCTCTAGCAAGTAGTTTCGGTAACTTCTCACTAAGTAAAGGTTCAAGACCTCATGGACACCTTTGCCTATATGGTATTTTCCGCATTCTGATTTTTTTTTGTTTTTACCGAGATTTCATTCATGTGGGGGATTGTTGGAGAAAATGAGTTTTAAACTAAATGGTTTTGGTCTTGGATGCTCACTCATTTCCTTGAGTGAACGAAACTCTTTAGTTTATTCCCACATTGGGTATTCTAGAGAAGGATGTCCACTTAGGATGGAATTTGGTGGGTAAACAATACATGTGCTAACTTATGTAATGGGCTAACCTATGTATTCGGCCTACGAATTAGACATCATCCATGATCCATTATTTTACAACAAATCCTAAACCCTAAAGGTTTCCAAAACCCTAAAGGTTTCCAAAACCCTAAAGATTAATTTCCTATATAAATACAAAACGGTTTTTCAGATTTTAAAATCATCCCAGAAGTGGCTACAATCCCAAAAACGTTTTTGATTAACTTTTTCCTTTCCTTCCATGTTGCTAAGTTCAAGAGTGGTGGTAGTTTGTGTTGTGCTAATACAAGCTATATCGGGCAGTCTTATCTGGACACATCTTCGCACGTTGGGGTTTAGCATTGCTCTTCTCGAGTATACCCGTGAACTAATGTGTTAAGGACAACTTGTTGAACCTGTGATTCTATCCTCGTAGTTGTCCGTAGTAGAGTTGTTTTAACTCAATTCTTTTTATATATTATTCTGATACATCTAACGGGTTGTTCATTGTTGCAAGATTCCAACAGTTTGAGCCTTGAAGCCAACACCTTAGCAAGAATTTTGTATACACTGGTGAAAAGGCATATAGGCCTGCAATCCTTAATCGTCTCAATGTAGTCTTTCTTTGGCACTAATGTGATGAAAATGGTGTTGTATTTTAACAAAATACAGACGTTTTCATAGAGTTCATATATAGTACTCATAATGTCAGCCTTAAGAAAGCACCAAAATTTTAGAAAGAACATAATTGCGAAACCGTCAGGTCTATGAGCCTTATTTTTCCCAAGATCCTTTATGGCTTGCAGAACTTCTTCTTCCGATTAACAAGAATCCAGAATATTAGATTCAATATTATTAATACAATTAAAATCAATTCCATCTAAATTAGGCTTAATTATTTCTTCCTCGGAGAACAACTTCCTATAAAAGTCTACAATGTGCTTTTGTAACTTATTTTTGTCAGATACAAGGGTGCCACCAATGTAGAACTGCCTAATCCTGTTATGTCTTCTTCTTGCAGTTGCTTGTTGCATGAAAAAAGAAGTATTCATGTCGCCTTCCTTTAACCACTGTGAATTAGACTTAATCCTCCAAGTTGTTTCTTCCATTTGTGCGATGTGCTCGTACTCAATTCTGTGTTTCATATTCTCCAATGATTGTTCTTATGTCAACACATTATATTCTGCCTAATTATCAATATATTGAATTTCTTCCAGAATTTGCTTGAGCTTTGCGTTGGTTTTTCCAAATGTCTCTTTGTTCCAAATTTTCAAATTTTAAGAGACTTCAACTTCATCCATAAGACCGAGCTTGGGGTACCTGTAAAAGAGAAATACAACCAACACTCTTTTACCAACTCAATAAAACCACTCTCCAAGAACCACACAATTTCAAATCTAAAAGGGATAGGTCACCAGGAAGTATCAGAAATATCTAAGAGAATGGGAATATGGTCTGAAGTGGGTCTGAATTTAGCAAGCTGAGAAATAAAAGGAAATTGATTTTCAAAGTCTGGTGAGATAAGAAATCTATCTAATCTCCACATGACATGATTAGACTGTCCATTAGACCAAGTGTATCTGGCACCTTTCAATGGTAGATCAATTAGATCGTGTTGAGAAATGAATTCAGAGAAATCCTTTACACTCTTGGTCAACTTCTTGCACCCTTTCTTTTCAGCACACTTAGTGATAGTATTAAGATCCCCTATACACCAAGGTACACTCCAATACTGACAGATGTTGTCTAGCTCAACCCAAAAATTTACCCTATCATGTGGTTTGTTAGGGCCATACACATTGGTTAACACCCATTTAAAGCTATCCAATTCATTGCATGAGGTAGAATGGGTGTAATCACCTACAAGGGAGTCTATTACCTCAAGAAAATCCTTGTTCCAAAGGATTAGCATGCCCCCTGAACTACCAACATACTGTTGGTAAGCCTAACCGAAATTTACATTGGCGCATGTTAATACATGAAAATTCACTAATTGGATCAAAAGATCATTACGGGATTTGTAGGCCTAAGACCACAAGAAGATAGGGGACTTGGGTACTCGACCAGGTCAATAAGAGGCTTGGTCCAACTCTAAATATAATATCCAAAGGTAATAAGGAGAATGAGGAGGTCAAGGGGAGTAAAAGGTTGTTGACCAAGGATTCAAGGTTAGTTTATTAAGGAAGAAATGACACTCTTGTAATAAAGAAGGAGGAAGACATGTGAAGGTAAGAAAGGGAAGTCTATAAAAAAGGAGGAGGTGGTATTTGGAGGGGTCTCTCTTTTCTTTCCCTTTCTCTCTCATTGAAGAAAAAAAAACTCATTAGCACAACCACTTTGTTATCTTTTCCTCTACGCTTACACAGCTGATCTTCTCATCTCCACGGCCGTCAACACCGCCGCTTCACCATATCAACTCCACTCAACTACACCAGTTCCACTCTTCCCTTCGTCACTCGAATTCCACCAGCGCTACTGCCTAACCAGAATAAGCTACTCACATTGCAACAATAACAACGAATTTCTCGACATGAACTGAATATCGACTGAATCCAAAAAGGAAAATCATCAGAAATGATTTGAAAAGATAAGTTTAATATATCGTTTTGTTTCGATTACAGTTGATAAATCTTGGTTATAAAATCAAGTTTTCTGAAAATGATTTTTAGGATTTTGAGAACCCAAATCATCGATTTCATCCAAATTTTTTGATCAATTTATGATTAGAACTTAGATCTATAAATATCTCATCTTAATCTTGCTTTTGAGACTAAAAATCTCTAAAAACCTCAACAAAAATTTCTAGGGTTTTTTGATCTAAAATCAAGAAATATCTTTATCTTTAACCTTAATCGAAAATCGGTTTTCAGATTTGAAATCAACGTAACTGTGTTTATTACCCATAGTTTCGATTTGATTTTTATTAGCTTTCAATTCTCGATCTCATCTGTTGATCTTTCATCTGTTCTTAATAGGTTGTCTAAGATAAATCTATAATTGCTTGAAGATTAACAACGCATCTAATGAAATTCTAAAGTAAGATTATCTACCTAATGGTAATTTCTACACTAATTTCTGTATCTTCTCTGAAGCTGCCGCTAATGGTAAAAATGTTGGTGGGTAATCTCTGAGCCACAAGAGTTGAACTCTCAAAGTGCAACAACAAGCTTCAGAAGCATCTCAGAAACATAATGAACTCATACCAGATAAGTATTCATTGTCACATTTTCATTTATATCTATCATTTTTCAAAAATGGCTTTAAAACTTAAGAGTGATTTATATCTTAATACGTGAAATATGAATCTTAAGCTCTATCTGTTGCTTAAAGTATTAGCTAATTTCGAATATGTGCATTGAAATCTTGTTTGAATGCTAGGGAAGCAATAGATTGCCTTTTAATAAGCATAAATACCTCACTTCAACCAAGAGCATGTTGAATCATAACTTCATTTATCTTAGATAAAATCATAGGTTGTTTGACTGTGTATAGCTATTGCTTGTGCATAAATATCTGCACCCCTGCATATAAGCTGTGAATGTTAATGTTTAGAGCATGTATAAATCTTTATGCTCTGACATGAAAAATCAGTTGTGCAAATTGCTTTGCTTATAACTGAAAACATCACAATTATCTTTAATCTTCAACTGAGAGATATGAAATAAATGCTTAGGCCACTATGAGAAGTACAAATTCATGAGTAGTTGCAAGTTCACAATCTGCACACAAAGCTAAGTGCAATCATATCTCATTCTTATTATATCTTTTAATGCTTGTTTGTAAATGACAATTTGTGAGATTTAAATGCAAATTAAAAGCATGATGAAATTATCTCTGAGATGTTAAAGTGCCATCACTAATCAGGCTCAATTAAAGGAACTCAAACTTTAGAGTCACAAATAGCATAATATTTCGCTTAAACACACTTGATAATGTACTTGAGTGCTTATATCATAACCTTGCTGCCGTGAGTAGCTGTTTACAGTCGAGAGATTTGAAACTAGCTAAGTTTTAACCTGAGTTATGCATTTCAACTTGAATTATTGGCATTTGATTACCAGGCCTTTGGGCCTATAGTGTAGTTGAAAACTATATATTGCCATACTTGCATTTATTATATCATACTTACTTGTGTTGTTAGTGTTGATTCAGGATGGATACTTTGGATATTAAAATATGATCTACCTGCAAAAGCCTAGGATTAACAGCAATCAACATCACAACAAAGTTATGGAACCACTAAAGAACTGATATTGCGATAGTTTCATCTCAAATGAGATAACGCAAGGAGTAAAGGCAGCATGAAGGTTCAAACATTGTTGCAGTGCTAGGGGCCTACGGCTCTTTACTTATTTGAAGTTCTAGTTACCAGATTCGTTAGGAAATTGGTACAATAAAGATACTTAGCTCAGAACAGCCCCAAGACCTACTTGCATCCAACCATACAATAGGCAGAAGCAATTGAACCTGTATTATAAGATCGAGGGACTAACGCAAATAGGCGAGCTTTATCCCCAACTGCAACTCAAATTAAATCAGGGAAATAGCCACTTCTCTGCTACAACACAAGCTAATTAGCAGGTATGGTGAAATTGGAGGACACTGATGATGCAGAAACAGTTTAGTTCAAGTGTTGTCATCAATTTTCTCGTAAACAAGATCAGTAACATCGGGAAAATCACAAGATCAGCATGTATTTGCAACTCGGCCTTAGATGTGGCGTCGTTGTTTAAAATCACTAGTAAGGCTGGTATGCTTCTATACCTCCTATTCAAAATTACTCGAGCTATGTCTGTTTTGCATTTAAAATTATCAAGCATGTGCTGCCTATCTAAACTAGTTTTTCTTAGCATTATATCAACGACATGTAATTGCCATTCGCGGACTTCTTTTGAATTTCAAAATAACAACAAACTACCGGGTTACACGTCAAAAAAAATGAATGAATGAATCATCAACGTTCACATCATTCACTAATTTTACTCACCTAGCTGGTCATGTTCGATTATATGTATATCCACTCGATAAGTAGTTGTGTTGAAACTATTGCACGACTATCACAACATAGTTACTTTGAAGTTTTTTATTTATTTTTTTAGTGTGAAAGCATGTATTTGCCAACCTTTATGAATAAGCGTTGTATGTCAACAACTATGTTGTGCTTAGCAGTGGTAATTCCTTTGAAAAGACGGTGCAGTTGTCATAACTTGATGTGTTCATTAGCCTAATTATTATTAACATGAAGGACTAGTACATTTCAAAACCGTTTCGGCTGATTCATCCTACGCGCTCACCATATTTTATCTTATGAGTATGATAGCATTGATAACTACCCATGTGATTTTGTTTCAGAAAAAAAGAACCATGTGATTGTTAGACCACGTACATGAAACAGTTACATCGCATCCTTATATAATCTGTCTTTTATGATTTCCTACTATGAATGTTTTGTTTTACGTGCATGCCTCTTGTATTAATATTTATAATAATATTTGAATAAAGTACGCATAAAGCGTCAAAAATCCCATATGCATCAATATTATCTTCGGCTATGCAGTCTAGAAAATTAGGACTGTGGCGGTGGGAATGGTTTAAGAGGCTTTCATCCCAGTTTAGAAATCATGATTGCGGCTATGGGAATGGTTTAAGCAGCCTCCATCCCAGTACAAGACACATAAACAAATTGTCACAAGAGTGGCAAAGGGAAAAGCGCCCCTGTTCGACCAAGCCAATGCCCAACACCAATGTTCACAAAAGCGGCTGAGGGCAAAGCGCCCCTGTTCGACTAAGCGAATACCCAACACCAATGGTCACAAGAGAAGCAGAGGGAAAAGCGCTCATGTTGGACCAAGCCAATACCCAACACTAATAGTCACAAGAGCGACAGAGGGAAAAGCACCCATGTTCGACCAAGCCAACACCTAACACCAATGACTGTGGCAATGGGAACGGCTTGATCAGCCTCCATCCCAGTCCAGAAATTATGACTTCGGCGGTGGGAATGGCTTACGTTTCCTCCATACCAGTCTAGATAATTATACACTCCTTCCACATAGAAGTAAGAGCTATCATACGCTCCTTCCATAGAGAAGCCTGCGCCGTTTATTCTAAAGAGAAATGAGCTAGCCTTGATGCGGGCGAGACATGAATTGAGACAGCCTCAATGCCGAGCGAGACATGAGAAGAACCGGCCTTGATACTGAGTGAGACATGAAATGAGCCGGCCTCGATGTCAAGCGAGACATGAAAAGAGCCGACCTCGATGCCGAGCGAGACATGAATCTAGTCGGGCTCGATGCCGAACGAGTCATGAAATGAGCCAGCCTCAATACCGAGCGAAACATCAAATGAGCCGGCCTCGATGCCAAGTGAGATATGAAAGAAGTCGGCTCCTTCCACAGAGAAGTCAGAGCCGATCTTTCCACACTGAAGTAAAAGCTACTTCCATAATAAAGACAGAGTCGTTTATTCCACAGAGAAGTCAGAGTCGTTCTTTCCACAAAGCTATGAATTTTAAAATATGAAATGAGTCGGCATTGACGCCAAGCTAGATATAAAATGAGGTGGCCTTGATGCCGGGCGAGACATGAAAGAAACCCGCTCCTTCCACAGAAAAGTCAAAGTCGCTCCTTCCACAGAGAAGTTAGAGCTGCAATATGCTCCTTCCACAGAAAAGTCAGAGCTGCAATACGCTCCTTCCGTAGGGAAGTCGGAGCCTCTCTTTCCATAATGAAGGTAGATCTACCCCTTATAAATAGAAGTAAAACTATACTCAAATCGTGCTACTTTCCTCTTCTAAAAAAAATGGCATAACAAACACGTTTTGTCTCCATCAACAAAAATTCTTTCGCTTTATCTCCATAATACAAATTCAAATAGAAAATAGCAAAAGTCAAAGGAATCAAAGTGATTTCATAATAAAACGTCCATAGTCATACGCCGAGTTCACAACACTTCATGTGAATACACATGAACATTCATCAGGCATAACATCACTGCTTTACGAACTAAGTACATGCTTTATACATTTGATAAAGCGAGATTATTACCAACTGTGATCGAATTTTAAAGAATTTCATTCATACAGATCTTTAACAGCACTATAATTAGTACAATACCTTCTAGGCCATGACCTCCATAGTTAAACAGTCGATCTTTGAAAACGCGTTCCATAAAATCAGATTCAACTAGAAACGAGAAAAAATTCATGATCTTCGAAAAAAAGAGCGTAATCCTATTAACGTCCTCATTTATAGCTGCACGTTGTAACGGTTGAACACCAACTTTCTTTTCGAGATTTGTCCTCTGATTGGACGTCACATCATACATCATGTACATGCGCCTCACATGGCATGTGTGAGTACATTAAACATTAAAACGATCAGGCATGATCTAATCGAACTGATGCAAAATCTATTCGCTTTGATTCATGGAGACTAAATTATAGACCCGCTAATTTTATCATAGTTTTTCGCTTTTATCACATATTGGGCTAAAGATACCTCGCTCCTACTTGCATAAATCTAGTTAATTCGTACCTAAACGATATACACGCCTTGAGTAATATTTTATCAACTAGTATGACTGTTGACGAGACTACGCCTCCTCAACAATCATGGGACTAATTTTAATACATGAAAATTCACTATTTGGGCCAAAAGGTCATTACGGGATTTGTAGGCCCAAGACCACAAGGGGATTGGGGTTGGGGACTCGACCAGGTCCAAAATGGGCTTGGTCCGATTCTAAATATAATATCCAATGGTAATAAAAAGAATGAGGAGGTTTAGGGGAATAAAAGGTTGATGACCAAGGATTCAAGGTTAGTTTATTAAGGAAGAAATGACAGTGTTGTAATAAAGAAGGGGAAAGACATGTGAAAGTAAGAAAGGGAAGTCTATAAAAAGGAAGGTAGTATTTGGAGAGGGATCTCTCTTTTCTTTCTCTTTCTCTTTCTTTTTCTCTTTTCTTTCTCTTTCTCTTTCTCTTTCTCTTTCATTTTGAGAAATTGAGCATGTTGTGGATAAGACTAGGCTCTCACACTACTCTAGTCTATGATATTTTACCCTAAAACACCGCAAATCTTTTATATGTCAAAAGTTGAACAATGCATCATTTTTATTTCCTACATGATGATAACAAGAATTTTAACCAAATTAATCATCTTCTCTACAATAGTCCTTCTGACCTGAGAGCATAACCCTCTCACATTCCAAGTTAGAATTTGTAGACTCATTATGTGAATACGTACTTCTCTCCTTTTCAGTCCTTCTTTACAATAGTCCTTCTCCAGAATTATGTCAACCATGCCTGAATTCAATAAAGAAGGGGAAAGACATGTGAAGGTAAGAAAGGAAAGTCTATAAAAAGGAAGGTAGTATTTGGAGAGGGATCCCTCTTTTCTTTCTCTTTTCTTTCTCTTTCTATTTCTCTTTCTCTTTCATTTTGAGAAATTAAGCATGTTGTGGATAGGACTAGGCTCTCACACTACTCTACTCTATGATATTTTACCCTAAAACACCGTAAATCTTTTATATGTCAAAAGTTGAACAATGCATCATTTTTATTTCCTACATGATGATAACAGGAATTTCTAACCAAATTAATCATCTTCTCTACAATAGTCCTTCTGACCTGAGAGCATAACCCTCTCATATTCCAAGTTAGAATTTGTAGACTCATTATGTGAATACTTACTTCTCGCCTTTTCAGTCCTTCTTTACAATAGTCCTTCTCCAGAATTATGTCAACCATGCCTGAATTCAAGTTGGAGAACTCTTGTCAAAATTATGTAGCAACAACGAACAAATATCTTACTACAGGAACCAAATTTTTGAGATGGACGCACTAAAAAGGCGAGAAGGTTCCTTAAAAGTCTATATGAACCTTGGGCAACGAAACATTGATCGAAGAATACAGACAGATAGAACTCTCAGTTAGTGTAATTGGTCAATATGCCTAGGTTTTGTGGAATTAGGGTGCATCCCTCTAGTGAAACTGATGAATGTTTATTCCAAATCCAAGAAGAACTTAGCAAAATATTTGTTGTTATGGTCTCACATCTTATGATTAATTGGATTTCTAAAATGATTAAGCCTTGTTAACACCATCTTTATAAGTTAGTTGTCAAGTATGTATCTACTAATGAATAATCATCAAAGGTTCTTAACAAGAAGTCACTCGAATTTGATACATCTAATAATGAGTCATATTTAAATTCTCGAACTTTACTTAGGATATCATTACTCGGGATATCAAGTCGATTTAATATGAATTTTTTTTAATGCCTCACAAGTTTAGGACTCAACGATGGACTTTTCTTCAAAAAAAAAAAAGAAAACAAAAAAGATTAACCAAAAAAAGAGTCAAGAAAGATCTGAGAACCAAACCATTTATGCCCAAATAAGAAAGAGAACTATGCATCTTGGCAAGGTACAATGGTGAACAAGGTAAAGAAGTAGAAACAAATAACTTAATAAAAGCAACTACGGTGGGAACTTGCGAATCTTTTTATTTACTAGGTGGATGGGCAAAGTAATCCATTTTTTTAACATTGGGGAAATGATATATCGGCCCAGACTAAACTGATCGTACCAGGTTTGGGCGGTCGTGCTAGTACGACAACGACTACATTAGAATTTCCTCAACAGCATAAAGCACCAATTATGGGAAGCATCTCACAAGGATCTCGAAAAATTCGAAACCTCTGTCATGTTGACTTTAATCATTACCTAAAATGTACATGGATAAAATAAGATACCACATGTTGTACGTGTGATGATAATATACTTAAAATAATTGAGCACAACCTTCTTCATTATTCTTTTTCTAAAGGATGTTTAGGCTGATGTGCCAAATGGTCATCAAGTTATGTCTGATTCCAATACCAGCATTAGTATGAAATCGCAAATGGTCACTATCTTCCCTACAACTTGGTATTTATCGAAAGAGAAATGTCTCAGAGTTTCCAAAGGAAATCTACTCCATATGTTATCGTAGCCAGTTTAGCTCTTAATTTGAGTCGTGAATATGATATGTCTCTTAATAATATATCCTCTTCAGATCATTTAGACCAATAGGGAACATATTCACCTCCTACGATAGAGAATTTACAGATGCTTGTATTATAATCTTCTTTGATGCTTCATATGATGATAATACTAACTTATTTGGTTTATGAAATTATGCTCACTGACATAGCAGGAGGATTCAGAGGATGCAAAGTTGTTGCAGGATTAGCAAGGTGTCCTGAAGAAGCTAAAAATTTAGATATTCTGGAAGCAATAAAATAGTCTAAGAGCATCCACAGTAGGACGATCAAATTTCGTACCAAATCTAAATTTGATCTTTGGTCCGTCCAAAATGGATCACAATGGTGCGATCAAATTTGGGTTTTGGTCCACTTTAGTTACTGTTTCGGGTCATTTTTTATCCCAGAACTGGACCAAAGCAGAATATGGTGGAGCGTGCAGCTAACCGTGCTCTCATGCCAGGTCTCGTGCCAGGCGTTTACCTAGACGTGCGTCTGAAGATTTACCAGGCGGTTGTCTAGGGCTACTCCTCATCAGGCGGTTGTCTAGGGCTACGCCTATCACTTGAGCGTGCTCTTAGACGTGCGTCTGAAGATTCACCAGGCGGTTGTCTAGGGCTAATCCCCATCAGGCGGTTGTTTAGGACTATGCATGTCACTTGGACGTGCTCTTACACGTGTGTCTACAATCAGACGTTCTTCCACCGAGCGTTAATCCAATGTCCGCCCCAACCAGGGTTAACTTAGTATTACGCCTGATCAAAATTTACTCTCTACCCATTGTGTTTCAGGCGGATTAAACCCAAAAAATTTTAGTCTTTACTCTTTGGATTTAGTCGCACCATTGTGGGTGCTCTAAAGCTTCCAACTTGAGGGAGATTTACATCTTCAATGATTCTATAAATGTTGTTTCTTACATAAAAATATAAAGTTGGCCAAGTTAGTTGGTTTAATAGTTTAATCCTTAATGATCGTAATAGTATACTTCTGATACACTCTGATTTTCGGCTAGCCCAGCGCTAACCCTGCGATATATTTGATATCTTTTTCTTTAAATGAGATCTCAATTCCAGCTACGGTTTTCTTAGATATCTTACAACTATCTGTCAGACTTGAGTACATTAGTAGAAGGTTTAATTCTATGGCAGATTATGCTTCCAGATATTACAGAGAAAAGAATGCAACTGTGGAATAGTTGGATGCATATCTAGCCCTTATTTACCAAACTGTGTAATTCCTTTATCTTCAATATATTCACTTTTCAAAAACAATTTGTACCGTTACTTGGTGGTCGATTATAGTTGTTTTAGGATTACAGTTATCTTCATCTACTGTATAACTGTAAGAGTGTTCTCTCGATATTCCTTACAAATATTCATTCACATTGCCACTTTTAACAGTAATGATCTCAGCCTCTAATTACTGATTTGGGATCCTAAACACGGGAAAGGGATAATTAGTAATAACTGCTTTGTAGTGCCACAAGCAAACCCCACTTGGATATTTGATGCTGATAAAATCAAATCAAGATACTTGGGAACATGTTAGTAATAATGACTTTTAGTATATTATTAGTTATTTAATTAAACTAAAAATGTGTTAACTAAAGAGAGGAAAAGGAAAAGATGAAACCTTGACGATATATTAATTTTGATTATCCTACACTTTTAAATAGCTAAGGAATCATTACCACACTATGTATCTACTTAATAAAAAAATTACAAAATTAAAATAAAACACAGCACACTAACATGTGGGAGAAACCTTGTTAACACCCCACGTATAATACAAGAAGAAGAGGAAAGGAAGTGAGATTTTGTTGATTGTAGTTGACAATGTCTGAGTTGGTTTAATCAGGCTCATTTCTTGATCATTTCCATCAATGGTGAAGCGATTTCGGTGATAGCGCAGCCGGGGTTGCAGGTTTACATTGATAACATTTTGCGAACAATCCAAATGTATCAACTTGTCTAATGAAATTAGTCATACTAGCCCATCCACCAAAGCCAAATCCAACAATCAAAACCCATACAACAATGAAGATATTAATGACATACATTGCAGTCCAACTCGGAAGGAAGTATGGCGGTTTCTCGGCAGCATTCTGTAATCAACAAGCAAACCATATCAAAATCAATCATTCGAGTCGACTTGGGGTGAGTCAAGATATGTCATTGCCAGCTATTATATATTGGAAAATAATGCAACTGTGTTCTTGTGTGTATGAAAATGAGAAAGACTTCCCACCGTCACTATTTAATATTTCTCTCGTGGTGTGCTGAATAGCGACTAATATGGACGTGCCTCATCAAAGTTGGGACCTACTAGTAACAAACTAAATAATTATAAATACTTACTACTACTACTATAAAGAAATTTCAGGGTATCATTGACATCGTTGGTTTCTATAGGTGACGCTATTGAAGTATTGTTAAAAAAAAAAACAGTCAGAAATTAAATCGCCAACTAAATTTTAGAATGAATTATAGATAAAAAAAAATAATTTTTTTTTTACCATTTCTAGTTTAGATGCCTAACAAATTCTCTGCACAATATGTTGTCGACATGATAAAAATTTACACATTCTCATGGTTGTTCGCTATTGATTTATCTGCACTGGTTCATACTACTTTCAGATTGGTCTACCAAAGAGAACCTAGACAATAAATACAAACAAAGTTTGGAACTTAGCTCTACCTAACAATGGATCATGACCGTACATAGATATTTTAATGGACAAATACACCCTTGTACTTTTCCCATAGGTCAGAAGGAAATTATATATCAATAGAAAGGAAACGGGTAGCCTTAAGAGGACGACTGGACGACGAAGAAAAGAAACGACATCCAAATAATTTTCTCCCCCAAAGGTTATTTTCCATCAAAGTGGGTTCCGCCGGTTGATAAGCAGTAGTACTAACCACCAACACAACAGACTAATAAATCCTAATCTTTAACCTATTTACTATTCAGTATGTAGATTCATTTGATACCAAATCGTCAGAGCAAAGTACAACCATAAATTTGGCGTACTAAATCTATAATCATTTCGGTAAAATCTCTTTAAAAGATGGCAAATTCATCCTATTATTTTTATATGACCAAAATACCCTAAATCTGTAAAATCTATGATGAAGCATGGGCAGAAAAGGTTAGAAAAAGGGGGCACCGGGGAAATTACTAAACGGACAATACGGGTAATAGGGAGATAGGAGGAATTATAAATACCTGACGGGCAGAGGCTTTTCTGTATACAAGCATATGAGCAAGAGCCGGTATAATGTAGACTGTGAAGCTGACAAGAAGTGCGCCAACAGCAGAATTAATGGGTCCGAAGAATGGAAAAATAATAGCAAGGAACCATATTGGTACTACTACAGGCAGCCTAGCCAGTGCCCTTAAAAATATACTCTTCGTATCGTGCATGCCAATTACTTTCTCCCATACGAAATACAATGGTGTACATGCGAACCCAAATGTGATGAACTGCATAAGGACAAACTTCAATTAGCACGACGAACTAATTATAAATTTAGAAAAAAGTAAACTTGAAAGCTTTAGGGACGAATTATGTGATCAAATAAAAGATTACTTGATGAATAAGCATTAAGATAACGGCAGTATCACGCCAAGCGTTCTTAGGAAGAAGAGAGAAAGCATTGGAGTGGTTTAGAAGTTGATCACCGAATGCCCAATAAACCGCTGAGGCTGAGGGGAGGGTTAATGTGAATACGTACAATGTGGCAATCAGGTATATGTACTTGAACTTTTGTGGCTTCCACATCGCATGCATGATTTCACTGAAAAATTTAAGCACTACCACAACATCAGTTGAATTACAGGGTTAAAGAAAATGGTGCAGGTTAAATTACTGTATAACCCAAGCCACTACTTTTGTGAGTCCACCTGAATATGATATTAACGAATCACTGAACGCTATGTCAGCTTGGGCGACTATTTGGGCCACCAATTTGGGTCACGGAGAGTGTTTTCGTATAAAATTTAACTTGGGGAATCTACAGTCTTACTCAAAGCTATCGTCTGATTTAGGTGATTGTTCCATAATTTGGTCAGACCGACTGAAGAAGAATCCTAACTTTCATTCCTCCTAGCCTTTTTACCAAAAGTAAAAAGAAGAATACAGACAGACAGACACATAGACAGTGAGTCAGGAGTGCACAAATTGTACTTCTAAATGATATGAAATGGGTAATATCGTCATACAAAATAGCATCCATGATTTGTTGAATCGGTAGCTAAAATTGCCAGCATAAAAAGCTGCAACTTACACAGTAACAGCATGACCACCGAAAGTGTAGAGAATATTTGTGGCTCCGGTGAAATACAATACTAGTTTTGTGGGAGCAGTATGTTGAACATCTTCAACCTGTTCATCAGCTCGATAATTTTCATTAAGCCAATCAAATTAAAATTGACCTGATATTTTTCATTTTAATTAGTTAAGGTGTAGTTGATCGTAATTACATACCTGACCGTGAATCAAGGCGGCAATGGTCATATACCAAGCAGTATAAGTGGTCATACCAAGACCAAGAAATGACCAAATACGGTAATTGTGAAATGAAGGTATGAACACAGTTGTTGCACAACAGGCTCCAAATATATATGTCCATGTTCTTTTGTCCAGTCTATCATTTATGTAGTAAATGTTACTGTCATCAGAAACAAAAATTAAGAAATTAATCAGTTCTGTAATTTCATCAGAAAATGATTAGCTACCGGAGGAAGAACGAAAAGAAAAAAGTATACAAAACCTTGCCTTGCACAAGCTATAAGCTGAATGACAGTACCAAAGAGGAGAAAGGTGCAATTAAAAGCCAATCCAATTGCTTTCCAGTAAGGTCCTAACAACCCATCAAGCACTTCAAACCACTTTACAATCAAACAAGAAAATCAATTAGTGATGATTAATAGCATAAAATTGTGGATAAGAACATATATATAATCAATCTCTTCGATATTCATCATTTTTTTTTGTTAATTGGTCTTTAATTACCTGAATAACATGGTTCTTAAAGTTGACATTCTCTTTTTCTTTTCGACTCCGATATTCGATGTAAAGAACACTAATAAGGTAAGCTGTCCAACTACCAACGATACCGTAAAAAAGTTGAAAGATTATCCCTGATAACATTCCAAGTTGCGAAAACGAATACGGCAGTGTTAATAAAACTTGGGCTACCTGTAAAAAAGAAACAAAACCAAATTACATTCAATTATCATCAACAAATTATTGATTGATTTCCTGGTAAAAATTTGGTTATACATACTTGATTTGAAGCGCAACTGAACCAAGCATCATAAACAGAACCACCATGCCAAAGAAAACTCTTGACGTTAAACATTGATTGATCTTCATTTTCTTCTTGATCTCTGCTTCTTCCTCCACCATCATCTTCAGTTTCGTTGTAACTTGATACTATTGCTTCTTCACCTGGTTTTGATGACATTTTGTTTGTTTTTTTAATGAACTTTTCTCTCTAATTGTCACCTCAAAACTCCGAAACGCATGGATATGTATGGAGAAAGAGATCTGCAAAGATAAAAAGAACAGTAAATAAGACAAAAGAAAGAATGCAAAACGAAACTGATGATGAAAGAAGGAAAATGATAGGAAAACTGAAAAACAAACAACCCCAGATCTGGAAACACTTCACCAAATTCTCAAATGGTAACAAAAACAAACTCATTTTTATATACAAAAGTAAACCTCAATATATGGATACTAACGTTTATCGCAAATGAATATTTGAAACCGAAAAACAAATAGTACTCTGTTTAAAAAGAAAGCTTAATTGTGCAATCTCATATGATAGTTTTACAAAATAAACAAAACCCATTCCCATAAATCTCCCAAATTTTAAGTCAAATTCTCAGTCTTTCACTTCTGCAAAGTTACTGCAGTTCAGAGGATGCAAATGTTGATAACAGAGGATGCAAGTGTTGCTAACAGAGGATGCAAGTATGGATGAGTTTATAGATAGAACAAGAATTTATACACTTTTGTTCACCTTATTGTACTATGAATCAGTATGGTACGTATTTGACGAAATTACAAGCAGAGAGAGTGAATAAGGAATTGAAGCCTGGTTTGGTCGATGAGAGGAATTAACACTCCGATGACACGAACTGAAGTTAATTTGCAACCGTATTCGTATTCCTATATAATGGATTAGTTTAGAAGAAGAAAGAGAAGAATCAAGATCTAAAGAAAACGACGTTCTTCTGATCACTTCAAAAATGAGTACCGGATTCAATTAAAACGAAAGCTTTCTTCTTTTTATAGCTCTCGTAAACGGGTACTACTATTTACTTTAATTAACCCCACATGATTGTGAATTCAATTTTAATCCTTGTATTAGACTAATTACGTAATAATGATCCTTGCATTTAGTTTTCACTTAATATAACCCCCTTATAATATTATATTTTTATTATCAATACAAATTAAGGAAAAATACAGTACTGTGAAGATAAATTTTCTTCTGGATGACATTTAATTTCCCAATTAATTTTGCTTCTCTTCTTTCATTCTTCAAACTTTTAAAGCCTGATTTAATTGGATTACAACAATTACAAGGGATGTCTAAATATTGTAAAAGAAAAATAGATTATCCTGATCCCTAAAATTGCGATATGTATTATTTATTTAATTATTTTAATTATTAAAAAAATGTTTTTTAAATGTTTTTTCTTTTATATATAAAAGATGTTATGGTCGGGTAGTTGACAAATTACAACCAAGACTACTCTATAAATTTGGGTAAGAAAAAGGAAAAGAAATTTAGGAACCATCTTAGTGAAAGATTGTAAAAACGTTAATGAAAAATATTAAGATACTGTTTTTAGACCATGACGATTTTTAAGATTATGAAAAGATATTATGGTCGATATTTAGCAGTTTGACAATTTTTGATGATACTCTTCATTATTTATAGCATTATGAAAAGTGGTTGTGACCCAAATTTTAAACCACATGAAATTTTAGGAGTCTAACCATGATGATTCTTGCCTATTTTGAAACAAGAATGTCCTTGTGTAATTTCTATTACAGTCATCGCACTAAATTTGAAATATGACGATTTTTTAAATTTTTAATAAAAATGGATTGTGAAATTGACAATGACAAATCGTGTCGTTTCAAAATTATCGATAATAACAACTCTTTAAGTTGTCATTGTATAAATTTATCGACCGCATGACAACTTTTTTCATGAAATTTTTTAATATTATTCACTAAATGAAAAGTCTTTATAATCGTTATTCAGTAGCTTAACGGTTTTTCATGAAAACTTATTTTTGTACATAATCTTTCTAACGTATTAGAATTAATGGTAGTATTGGTGTTTCAGAGATCATCGATGATGGGATTTACAGCGTTATTGGTGCACTCCTGGTGAAGCGAAGCTGGCAAAGACAACTTATGATTTTTTCAACTTCTATGTTTAGGGTTATTTTTCTTTTTTAAGTTTATGTCAGTGTATTTTTTTTTTATTATTCTTATTTATTTATAAATTATTTGTATATTTATTATTTATTTTTTGTAAATTTTTTATGCATGAATAAAATTTTCTCTTCCTATAAAAAAATAAAATAAACATTTAAATCTTTCTAAACCCGACGAATTTTAGGGATGATGAGAAATAATTTGGGGCTATTAATAATAGAAAATAGGATCATTACGAAGTAATTTCAACACACCCCTTATCCACATATTTTCCTTAATAACTAATATATCCTTGATTAATTAGTGTTAATATTGATTAATTAATTAGTTAATTTTGATTATAGATTATATAGTTAGTGTTAGAAAATCATTTGAGTTATGGTTTTAAAAAGAAATAGAGAATGTGTCAGAGAAGAAGAAGAAGTTAAGGAGACTAGCTTTGGTGATTTCAATAACTAAAATCAATGAGCATGAAGAAGAAGGAGTATCTTCACATCATATTACCGGTCATATACGGATTACAGATGGCGATTTGGGATATTTGTTGGAAGATCCTAATTTTTATGGAGAAGTCCTAGATGATGATTTAATGAAAGAAAATGAAGAATTATATAAAAATGAAGATAATAATGCATCAACCCAACATGTATTGTGTTGAGAAACTCAAAAACCCACTTATATGCGTTTTTATGTGATCTTTAGCAAAAAAAACTCCATTTTTGCATACATTTAATGTTGTTGATGTCCCAGAATCCGGAGATAATGGAGTATCTATCTACTGATTATACACTTGTAGATGGTGGATTTTTAACAAAGGATAAAATAGTAAAATCGTCTCTACCCAGAAGTAGAATCAAAGAAATAATATAATTTTATCTATGCTATTGACCCGGCATCAAAAGCATAAAATTCATACTTTATATCATGCAAGAGAATTAAAATATCAAACGCTCACTACAGACATCTCACACTTATCATGTACTCTCTTTAAAAATATACATATGATATTCGAGCCTCCCCAGGCTGAGCTCTCAATATTGTACATACAACACTAGTATTGTGCAATTCAGTGCTTACTCCTAGATGAATTAATCATTAGTATAGAGCATCGTTGTCCTCAAAGTATCACTAGTGCTGATTACAATTCTTTCCCAGATGATCTCTAACTATACATAATAAGCATCCAGACAACTCTTTGTTCCTGAGTGGATGTTAGTGCTCCTAGATAGATTGCCTACTAGTATAGAGAACCTTAATTCCTCTTTATATTCCTGGTTGAATATTTAGAGTGAATTTACATCAATATTCAAACTCTAGTTGAATAACATTGATTGATCATAACGAATAACAAGCTGCGTACGAATGCACTAAGTCGAAACATCACATCTTCGTGTAGGCACTAAGTTGCCTTCGCGCCAAATGCAAAGCTAAAGCTCAATAATGATTGGTCGAGTTTAAACAATACACAATTTCAATATTTGTCGCATTAAAATCCCAACATGCTAGACTTATAAATATGCTAAGACTAGCAGTCTAGCTAGATCAACGACTGGCCGATTAATACACGTCTACAAAGTAGACTCAACCATGATCGAGACATCAATTATGTCACATGGGATGATATTCACTAGGGTTTTGGTCTAGCGGCCTACATCACGTGTGGTGTAACAATACACCCACAACGAGAAGCTATAAAAATTCGTGTCGGTATTTGAAGGAGTAAAGAGAATAGTAATCGCACAACTGCCATGTCCCACTAACACGAGGGAGTCGGTTTTCATCATGATTTCAACTTCTCTACTCTTCCACTTCTCTGCAACCGTCACCACTTACGAGATCAATGTGTTAACTTCTACTGCTATAAATAGGTTCTTCAACTTATCGACAAAAAAGAACAAGAGAGTTTTCATCTCATAAGAACTCAAAGGATCACAAACCTATCGTTCGTCTTTACAGCGGTTCAAACACATACAACCATTGACATTCAACCTCATTGATATCGATACTTTATTTGTTTCCCTCCATACAGATCAACCTTTCTCCTTCTTTTGTGACTGAAACGAAATCAGAACGGTCATTTCTTGATTTAAGCGTATTTCGTATAGATTGATCTCTCGAATCTTAAAAGTACTTATACAATACAAATGTTTGATGTTTAAGCGATTTGCTATTCAAGTGATTTATTTCGACTGGCATAGCTTGATCCCTCATTGGTCTGACTAGCACTACCCCTTCTTCACCATTTCTATTTTTACCCTCAAATCGTTTTTACCCACAAACATTTTGGCGACCACAGTAGGAGATTAATCTCTTAGTTGCAAAATCAATTCTTCGGTTTTATCAATTTTATCAATTTCAAGATGGTTGATTTTAGGTCGGGTTTTGTAACCACTCTCAGCGTGAATTCTGCCAGTACCAGCAATGGTGGTACTCTGGGTAACGATCCTATGGTTACCAACGCTGACAATGTTACTCCTCTCCATCTGAGCAATACACTAAAGAAGCATGGAATGAACAAACTACTCCTACCATCGTCGATTTAATGCAGACATAGGAAACCCTTGCCAGGACTCAAACAGAAATGGCTACAACTCAGAAAGAGGTTCTTACCTTCCTCAAGGTTCTTACTGAGAAATTAACGTCAGCATAACAGAATAGAAACACTCTGAAGCAACTTTTGATGCCAATACTTCAAGGGGTCATGCTCAGTACGTCGATGAAGTTCGCATTCTCGCTGATCGTCAACAATCTAACTTGGACACTCGTGAAGATTTGGAACGACTCCTCCAAGGTAGCAGAAAAGAGAATTTTTCTGTCATCCATCAACATCAACCTCCGACTCCTCTGACTACAGTAAATTCCTCTTCCCAGAGGATATTCATCCCCTTCATGATGGAACCAGGAATTCTCGTGAACACGTTTCACGATCTTGGAATCACTAGGGGAACATGAATACAATCATGTACTTTGTCTCAAAGAGTTCTTCAAATTTCTCACTGGAAAAGCATACACTTGGTACAACAACATCGCTCCCAACAGTATTGCTAACTGGTGTGAGATGGTCAATGCGTTGTACAAGAAATATTTCTTTGTATATGAACAAATTACGTTGTCAGACTTGGGAAGGATGTTTCAGCGAAGAAATAAACATCCCGAGAAATAATTGAAACGATTCAGAGTTCAAGCATTAGACTGCCATGACTCACACGTGAATGAATTACAATTGGTTGAACTCTATATCAATGACATGGTACTAGTCTATCGTGCTCTTCTGGAGAATTTTTGTTTTCAAATATTTTCTGAGTTACATGAAGCTGCTAAGCGATCAACCACGACTGTACCTGCTTCTAGGAAGGACAAGGCCTACCAAGAGCGAAGAACCACGTGATACCCGTAGAAGTATACGCCCAACTCTTAAGCCGTACAATACTCAACTATCTGCGAGTATCATGACTGAAGGAGGTAAGAGGAAATCCCCAATGCCTGAGCAACAAACCAAGCATACAGCATTAGCTCCGTTCTTAACTCCCGCCTCACCAGCAGCTCAACCACTACCCGCTCTACTCCAACTTCAGTAGCTACCAAGAGAAACTCCAACAACCACGAATTTTCCATTACTGATTGAAGAATTTATCGGACTTTTGAAAGTTTGGATACAAGACAGTTTTATCAACTTACCCCATGTTCGACGCCCACCAACTGAACAACAAATGGCAGATCCTAAGTATTGTCACTTCCACAGGTTCTTTAATCACACCACAAGTGATTTTAATGGCTTAAAGATGAACTTTAAATAAAAGGTCGGATCAGGAGAATTGGATCTGGGAACTGAAGGTGTAGACAGAAACCCTCTCCCTATCATGAATTTTTCTATGTCTGAAGAACCTACCAATCAAGTAGTTCAATCTATGATGGAACGTGTATGTGAACTTCTCTTTCTCTCAAAGGCGCAAGACAAGGACTTGTTCGCGGATCTTAATCAAATCGTGTCTGGCAGAAGTCTACCTCCACTCAATGAAGGCCAGGAACGCACTGAATCTGCATAGATGGCTAAAGATGGAGAGAGATGTGACTGGGGAATTCTCACTACAGGTGGCCTCAGAGATGCTGAATTTAAGAAAACCCTGATTGATGTCGTGATGTGGTTGTAGATGGTGGTAAAAAGGTTCATTCAAGACTTTTGAAGATTTGATTTTTAATCTAAAAATAAAGAAAAATAATTTGAAAGTGATATCAATAAGAATAAAAGCAACCAAGACTCTGGATTCCACTACTACTCATGTTTGAATGATACTCTAAATATTTCAAAACTCTAATCACCTTTTAAGTCCTTTATGTCTTAATTAACTAATAATCAGTCATGTTCTCAAATATTATTTGTAACCATTGAGCGTAGATTATCAACTGATTTAAAAAAGTATAACCTATCAAATTGAATCACAAATAATTAAGGAAATCATGTATCGAATTAAAACTCTGGAAAAATAGTGATTGGGTGAATCAATAATAAAACTAGAGTAAAGAAAATAATTTAAAGGATATTACCCATCAATCATACGTAAATAGATTCATCCATTTCCTTGGTTAAGTGAGAATTAGCTCATCATGGTAAACAACATCTCAAAATGTTTATTCATGGCTCAAAAATTTCTTACAAAGACTTTCTCCTCTGCAACCGCTTCCTCTACTCGCTATAGAACGGAGTAGTTTCCCCCTAGACTCGCCCATTTCTCGCTGCCCTAGAAACTAGGATTGGAAGGACCTGGCATAAACTCGCCCGCGAGAGGATTAAGAACGAAGTTCTGGCACGTTCTACCCAGAAAGAAGCTTCCAATTCGAGGACTTTCATCGTAGTATAATTCTAATACAACGAGTTTGCAACATTTATAGGCGTTACAGACTCACTGTTATAGAGGAAGTATTGCTAGTTCAAATTAAATGTTGCAGATTGACTGTTACATACACAAAAAGAAGAATGACACTTTTTGGGCGCATTTTAGTTTGTAGTTTTAACAACAGTATCTACGACTGTTCTTGGAAGTTTTCTTCTTCTTCTTCTTCTCCGTTGAGTTTGCAGCAGCATCAACAAAGATTTTTCTAGGGCAACCTTCAAATCTTCGTAATAACTCCAAGTATTCTCACAGATCTTCCAACAATATTTTCTTCTCGATAATTATTTTTCTTCTCCTCGATCTGATTTCTTTCTTAAGTAAAACTTTGGTAATGTTGTTGTTGCGCTGGTTATTCCATATACTATTGATTGTCATAGAAACAAAATCTTGTAAGTATATAAAGAATCATTACCATATTTCCCGATACTTCTTTGACATGTTTTCTTTTAAAGAGGGAATATTTCACGAGAGATTTTTTTTTTTGGTTTTTATTGTGTTTCCAATTCGTGCACAACTCTTTTATTAGGGCAAGAAGATTTTCTTGTTCTAAATTCGTCCAAAATCTCCAAAATAATTGAACAAAATTCGCACAGTTGAGACAAATATCTTCCCGCCAATTTCTAATTTGATTTTGAAAGAAAATAGGTGCCTTTATCCAACAGTTGGGTGTCTTTATCACTTTGGGTGCCTTTAGCAATTTCTTGGGTGCCTTAATAATTTTTCGAGCCAATTTTTCCACAATTGTTTATTTCCAAAAAATACCTACAAATACATTAAATAATACAATTCATACACAATCGAGCACGATCAGTATAAAGAATTGAGACAATTCAGACACAAAAATGTGTCTATCATGCGAGTATTACCATCAACATTATTCCTATCAAGACACTCACAGACGTTGGGATCACACGAACTGAAGCTATCCATGCATTTACTACTATTTAAGATCCTGAAGGAAGACCTATGAATGCCTATGGCTACATTGATGTTGATATTCAAATGGGTTTTGCATGTGCCACAACCAAAGTTTATATAACAAAGAAGGATCTGGGTTACGACATGGTTTTGGGTCGTCCATGGCTACATAGCAACAAGATTGTAGCCATTAAGACATCTTCATTACCATATCCACCTCAACCAGACAGCTCTGCACCTTAGCAGAAGTTTATGACGGATAACCCTTTTATGTACCTAGAAGAATACCAAGACATGGCGGCCATGAAACAAGAGCCAGGAGAAAGTGTAACATCATATGTAGAGAGGTATCGTACTCAAGTAAAGCTTACTGAACTCATCTCTTTACCACTCAATATTCCTCACACCTGTTATGACTGGGGAGTTAAGTTTGCTGGAAAACTCAACTTTGTGTTAGCCAGGTGTTATGAATAGGTAGCCTCACTTCTTCAATATTTTTCTAAGTGGATGAGGAAAACTCCTCTTCAAGTCCAACATCGTATTAAGTCGTTCATCACTCATCCAGAATTTGGCCAGAAGTACGCCGGCAGTTAACTAGCCAGTAAGTGCTCCAGCGAATTTTTTTTCCCTCTCTATGCTGATGCTCGGTGATGGAGAGGAAGGAGAGAAGGCGTTGTCCGGGTCGGTGGTGGATGAAGAGAAAATAAAAATAGGGATTACTCCCTTTTATAGCAATTAGTTTCCAAATCTTGGTCTAACAAGGATTTCCTCTTTGGAGTAAAGCACATGTGCTGCACATGGGTCAATTTTGGTCCCTTTATCATGCAAATCAGACACGCTTCATCAATGTATGCTCTCCAGACGCTGCCCCATCATTCTACGAGGATTACTATATCAACTATTGCTCCTTCAACGATCGATTCGACATCATTGGAGCGTCACCAAATCAGAATCCCTAGTAATATCTAACGACTAAGCTTGTTAATTTATTTTGTTTACGTTAGTAAAAAAATCACCATTCAATGCTTACTGCGGCGTATTACTGTACCTCACTAAGAAGAGAACTTAATGTAGATGGTGGATTTTTAACAAAGGATAAAATAGTAAAATCGTCTCTACCCAGAAGTAGAATCAAAGAAATAATATAATTTTATCTATGCTATTGACCCGGCATCAAAAGCATAAAATTCATACTTTATATCACACAAGAGAATTAAAATATCAAACGCTCACTACAGACATCTCACACTTATCATGTACTCTCTTTAAAAATATACATATGATATTCGAGCCTCACCAGGATGAGCTCTCAATATTTTACATACAACACTAGTATTGTGCAATTCAGTGCTTACTCCTCTACAATGATAGGGCATCTCCTAGATAAATTAATCGCTAGAATAGAGCATCATTGTCCTCAAAGTATCATTGTGCTGATTACAATTCTTTCCCAGATGATCTCTAACTATACAAAATAAGCATCCAGAACACCTCTTTGTTCCTGAGTGGATGTTAGTACTCCTAGATAGATTGCCTACTAGTATGGAGAAACTTAATTCCTTTTTATATTCCCTGGTTGAGTATTTAGAGTGACTTTAAATCAATATTCAAACTCTAGTTGAATAACATTGATTGATCATAACGAATAACAAGCCGCGCACGAATGCACTATGTCGAAACATCACATCTTCGTGCAGGCACTAAGTCGTCGTCGCGTCAAATGAAAAGCTAAAGAGCAATATTGATTGGTCGAGTTTAAACAATACATAATTTTAATATTGGTCGTATTAAAATCCCAATGTTGGTTGAAATACAACGAAACCCTAATATTGGTTTCTGACACATCGTCATATCATTTTGAAAAAATGTTACAATGTGTATGGAATGGGGAAAATTGTTCTAAATAATATATATTCCCCTATTTGTCCACATCATACTAAAAGCGCATCTTATCCGAGTAACGGTCTAAGAGATACAATCTAAAACCTAGATGAACTACAAGCTGAAAACTGTCAGAATTTCATCTAGAGGTTTACTTTTTTCTCATTTTTGGCGTCCTAAATAAGCTCAAAACCTAAATACTTTCGAGACGGGATATAGCAAGGGATTTTCTGATTCCAAATTGGGGTTGATCCTTAAAAAAAGACATTGTATGAAGAATCTATGGTTTTTTTACTAAAGGAGTCATCTGAAATTTTCATAAAAAGCTAACACACATGGTGTAAATAACAATAATGGTCTTCATATCATAGCTTTAAAAAGCAAATAAGAGAAAGAAATAATATAATAAGAAAAATAGGGAGATTGAGATACGACGACAACTGGCCGGCCGGTCGGTCTCCTTTGGCCGGTCCCCACTCCTATATTTTCTCCGCAACTTTATTATTTTATTGTATTTTAGGGGTTTCCTCTTTCCATTGAAACTCTAATGCTCTTTATACCAAAGCCTAAACTCTCTTGCTTCAAAGACCATAGCTCTGCAGATCTATATGGAGACAACACGGTATGCGAAGCATAGTCCTACTGACTACCAAATTCGTGCTTAATCCATAATTGGACCTATATTTGACCGGTCCCACCACCTTGGTCAGTCCTCTTTCTCTGGGATTCTCCATGTTCTATAGTTAGTTTCTTAACTAGTCACTCATCTACCATTGGTCTGTCTGCCATTGGTTCATCTGACATGATCCATTTGCCATATTAAGGTTTAATTTAATTGGTCTCACTATCAATATTTAAAATAACCTCAATTTTGTCTTCTTATGACGAAACTAAATATTTTACATTTACTAGCACTCACTCGACTTAGTGCTTGCACGACCTAGCGCTCGCGCGACTTAAGGATCGAACGACAAGCATCATTCAAGTATCATTGCTCCTCGGCTGTCATGATGATACGGCACAAGTACCACTGTAACATCAATTAGAATCTCTTCGTTTATGATTCATCAAGCATCACTGCTTGTTTCAGCATACAACTTATGCTTCATCTATTAATAAATCATCATGCTAGACTCATCAATATACTAAGATTAGCAGTCTAGCTAGGGCAACGACTGACCGATTAATACACATCTAAAAAGTAGACTCAACCATGCTCGAGACATCAATTATGTCACATGGGGGGATATTCACTAGGGTTTTGGTATGGCGGTCTACATCACGTGTAATGTAATAATACACCCACGACGAGAAAGTATAAAAATTCGTGTCGGCAGTTGAAGGAGTAAATGGAATAGTGGCGCACAACTATCATGTCCTACTAACACGAGGGAGTCGTTTTCACCATGATTTCCACTTCTCTACTATTCCACTTCTCTGCAATTGTCACCACTTACGAGATCAATGTGTTAACTTTTTCTGCTATAAATAAGTTCTTCGACCTATCGACAAAAAAGAACAAGAGAGTTTTCATCTCATAAGAACTCAAAGGATCACAGAGCTATCATTCGTGTTTACAGCTGTTCAAACACATACAACCATTGACATTCAGCCCCATTGATCTCAATAATTTCTTCGCTTCCCTCCTCATGATAAACCCTTCTCCTTCCTTTGTGACTGAAACGAAATGGGAACGGTCATTTCTTGATTTAGGTTGATTTCGTACAGATTGATCTCTTGAATCTTAAAAGTACTTATACAATACAAATGTTTGATATTTAAGCGATTTGGTGTTTAATCGATTTGCTATTCATGTGATTCGCTTCGATTGGCATAGCTTGATCCCTCATTGCTCTGACTAGCATTACCCCTTCTTCACCATTTCTATTTTTACCTTCAAATCGTTTTTACCCACAAACAATATTATGTCTTAAAATTCAGCATAATTGATAGTTTCGATAAGATCGATTATTACCAATTATGCAATAAGCCCCAAATTAAAAATATTCCCCAATATACGATTTTTTTTATTTTCATAATCGGTAGTGTACGGAATTTAAACGTCTACTGATTATATTATAAGCCCCAAATTGATTTTTATTTACAATTTCGATTATTTGCACTCTTACAATCGGTAGTTTTGGTGGATCTATTACCTTTTTAAAAAGCCCCTAAAATAATTTTTCCAAACTTTGAAAGTGTAGAAATTTTCTACTTTCACAATCGGTAGTTTAGGAGAATCATATAACTACTGATTGTCAAAGTAGCCCCAACTATAAATCTTTTAGCACTTTGAAAATTTAGAATTTTTCAAGTTCCAAAAATCGGTAGTTTGGCAAAATATATAACTGTCGATCAATAATGTAGTATAATTGGTAGAAAATAATTAAACTTAACTACCGATTATAATGTCTTTCATGTCTAGAAACTTGATTGTTGTCTTGTTATAATCGGTAGTAAAAAATTCTACCGATTACTTATCAATCTGTAGTAATGTAAAAACTTAAACCTCCGATTGTTTTTGTTTTTTATCCTGAAAACCTGTCTAGATTTCTATGAATAATTGGTAGTTAATGGTTCTAATTATCAATCGATTATAGCATAATTGGTGGATAAGTATAACCACGAACTACCTATTGTATTAGGCTAACTCGTTGTTATTATATGTGGATTGTTGTAGCGGTTGATCCTGTTTCGTATGAGGGGTCTGATACTTCCCTATACTATCCATTTTTTTCTTTTTCTAATAATTTATGTTACTTGCTTAGACTTATAAATTTTATAATGGAATATACAGATTTAGACATTTCAAACTAAGGCGGAGACAAAGGAATGGCTTATCAATAAGGGAAAAAAAAGATGTGCTTAGTATTTTTGAACAATCAAGTAAAGAAGGATCGATTTGAAATGATGTGCGAGAGAAGTGGCCAGCGAAAGAGTCACTTGGCATAGGATCATAAGTACGTAAAGGTGAGTCCAATTTTGAGTATAATCATATAGTTGATCCCAGTTTAACTACTTGGTGTATTCTTCATTGACATCTTTACTTTAGTCTGAGAGACTAAGAATCTACACAACATCATCAGGGGTAATCTTCACAAAGGCTGATATCGCCACCCTGTCATGATCTTTCATTGAATTTTTGGTTGCAGTAGATTGCCCTGAGTTGGTTTAGTTTCCTTTACCCTATCACATCCTCCTTCTAAATCTCATTCATTCATTTTTGTTAGTGCAATTGTAGGTTTGAGTAAATGAACATCATAAGAATGATCTTATTATACACGACGCCTTATGACTTCAACAAATACAAATTATATATCTTAAGAAAAAGAGTCAAATTATTACCCTGGTTGAACATATGTCCTTAGCCCATGAGTCTTTATATCCAAATAACAATTATCCTCCATATCTTGGTAACCCACGGATCTGGCCTTCTACAATACCCTTCATCATCAAAGAGGAGTGGGGCATGTGTCCTCCTTTCTTCTTGATTTGCTTCATTTGCTCTTTATCTTTACCTTCTCCTTTTGAAGCACTTGGTTGTCCTTCTTTTAAACTTAGTTGACTCGTCTTCTCTTGAATTCCATCATTAATAGATATTCCGGGAGCACTTTTATTTATTCGTGCACTAGCTATTAGTCTTTGACTCCAAGCACGACGAGGCTGTGTAACAACATATTTATCTTGGCCTTTCTTAGCACACTTTTCCCTAATAGACAAAATAAAGATCAATCAAGTTAAGTTGATAGTTTTCGAAAACAATTGAATGAAAGTTTATGAGTCATCTACACATCATAATCAGTAGTAATAATAGAAAAACAACTACCGATTATTCATAGTCGGTAGTTCGGGTTTAATATTCTCTACCAATTAAACATAATCACTATGTCGGGTCCAATATTATCTTCTAATTATGAATCTTTTTTTAACAGACAATACATGGTTGTTGAGGCTAACATAATCCATAGATAAATAACCACACATTACTACCGATTATAATATATCCCCAAAATTTAATCATTTTTCTAACATTACAATCGGTAGTTAGTGTTATAACTTATCTACCGATTATGTCAATTCTTTATTCCTCCCTTATTCTAATCCTCTAGTATAATCGGTAGATAAAAAATTAATTTTTTTGCCGATGAAAACTAAATTTTATATAGAAAAAAAATACCAGACATAATCGGTAGTTAGTTATCAATCATATCTAACAATCGATATTTTGTAAGGAATGAAGAACACGACCATATTTGGTGGATAATAACCATCACGAAACTATTGATTATGCTGCGTAACCGAAAATCCTAGCAATTCTTTTGATAAATCCATTCAATTGAAGCAATATAAACCAAAAAAATGATAGACCTGACCTTGTCGGGGCCATTCTAAATTACTGGAGAGTTTGATTGCCAGAATTAATGGACGAATCTACATCATCATCTTCGTGTTCTTCAAAATCTTCACTTTATTCATCTTCTTCTGCAACAATCTCTTTATGTTTTCATCCCCAATTTTTATATTGCTACTACTCTTAGATTCACAGCTTATTTGTTTGATTCGAGTCATCTTTATATAGAAGAATCGACGATGATTTTGTTCGACGATTAACGACGAGACGATTAATTGGTTTCGTAAAAAAATTAACGAATGAAAAGGTGGAGTTTCAATCGTTAGAGAAGAAGATGAGAAGAAAAAGAAAAGGAATAGATTAGGAAGGAAATGAATTTGAAGAGATTAAATTAGGTTTTATATTAGAGTAAATGGTATATCGGGTATTTACTTACTACTAGGACGTGGCCACCTCTATTGGATGGATATAATATTATCCCAAATTATTTTTTGTCATCCTTTAAATTGGCCAGGTTTTTAAACTCTTGTCCATATGATAATTGTAGACATAATGTTTTATTTACGTAAATGTTGTGTTTGAACTAAAAATGTATTAGTTTTTAAAATGATTTAATGAAAAGAAGGATGTTCTTAACAGTTCTATACGAAGTGTTTTTTGTTTTTTAGGTCGAATTTTGTAGGAAAGCAATATTCTAACCATTAAATATTGAACTATAGTTCTTGCAATTCCAAGTCTAAAATTGCCAAGGTGATTATCTAAAGGATAATTATTAAGAAATCAACCCTTCACTAACAATAATTTATTTATTTTATCGATAAAAATATGATACTAATAAATATTAAATTCAGATCAATGATATCACCGATCAATAATTTTATCATTGTATTATAGTAGATACTGATCAATAACTTTATTACTGGACTATAATAACACCGGCAAATCATGTCTTTAATTTTGCTTGAAAACTATCAGAATAAGAACCCTATACTCAAAAACGCACGAATAAATAAGTAATTACACCTATTATCTTTGATCAAGTCAGTACACATCTTTATTGGCGGAAAGGCTGAAAGGGAGAGATGAAGAGGTTAATGGATGTATGAAAGTGAATATTGGAGTGGAGCAGTAGCTAGGGGCTGAAAGGGATGGAACTGAACTCCTACTTCTAGTCCTTTTTTTAACTTTTTCAATATCGAAAAAAGAAGTCTCATCTTATCTTTATGTATTTCTTCTGATTACTCTAACCTCGTTAAAGAGGAAAACAGCTTAATCCCCCATACAAAATTAAACATCAACCCCATAATCTCCCTGTGCAACGGGATATGTCGGTTCGGTGCGGGGTTCGTCTCTCCCTCATTTCCCCACTTCCCCTCGACCAACCCGGGAAAACGCACTTAATCTCATGGATCCTTTTTCTTAACTATCTTTAGATACTGTTTAATGAGTTTTTCAAGAGAATTTTTCACTTTTTGCTAAATCACTCTTTAGCAACATTATAAAAGTTGTTAATGCAACACTCAAATCGGCTCATTTTCGTATAGGGTATGGGTATTTGAGTTAAGTCATCATATGAAAATTGACTTTTTCTACTGAAGAACTTAATTTTATTAGTCGATTAGTGGGACAAGTAATGATTTGAAATTTTCGTGGAATGGAGATTTTTTTAACTATCCCTAGGCCTAGTTCATTCCACCACCATTATCATCACCACCACCGTATTTTCCCTGTTCTAAGTGCCGTGCTGGGTAATAAGTTCGGAATATGTTCCTTCTTCTCTCTACACATGGCCCCCTCCCCACCATCTATGATCTATCTCTCTCCACCTTTTTTTCTTTAAGAATCACACTTAACACAACCCCAAGCGCACACCAATTTTATTCTTAGCAGTACAATGCAACTGCCGTAGTTCCATTTAGATGGCTAATGAAAAATTCTAAATCTCCTACTATTTCCTTAAAAGATACCTATTCATTTACTAAGTTAGGCAAAAAGAAAATGCTTTAGATTTTTCTACTCCCAAGTCCCAACTCATATGAACACAGCACTGGTACTTAAATTCTGGCACTATATTTGTCTAACACAAACTCTTTTACTCTTGTTGCAATTATCTTGATACCATGTTCATCTGTGTAGTGTCTGTTTTTAGTAAATAGACAGAATTACTAGGTTTACAGAAACAACCATTCTGATTTACATGTTTGAGACTTGGGGGAACTGCATTATAAGAATGTGACGGTAGAAAATGGAAGAAGGATTCTAGTTGGTGTTGGACGTAGACAAACCGGAGCATCCCACTCACGACGCGTGCGGCTGATATATAAAAATTAGCAAACATTTGATCATTTTGCAATAAGTATCTTCTTTGACGCCTGCTTTGGAATCTAATGCCATGAAAAATGAAGTAGGAATATGGGGACCTATGACCTACGAGACCCCTACCGTTACGCCGCGATGAAAAAATTTATTTTATAGGGGTAGTTAAATGAAATTTATATAGACTTTCATAGATTTTTATTTTTAATGATTTCTGGAGACTCTCTGGAAATATAGAGATTTCCAGTGATTTTAAAAAAGAATTGTAGAGAGTCTCTGCGACTTGTAGATACAAATCTAACGGATTTCTAGAGAGTCTTTGTGATTTGTAGAGATAAAAAGATGTAAAATATCTAATCATAAATTCAAAACATCTACCAACTTTTTTATTATGCACGTTACACAATTAACACAAGTATCATGAATAACTAGTAAAATTTGTGTCATTTGTCAAAATTAAAAGCGCATTGTTGTCATGTGCCTAAGTTTTCATTCTCTTTATTCCACTCATCACATATTTTATTTGCTATGCGATCTCGCCACTGATTAGCATCTTCTCGTTGTTGTCTCTGAGTTTAATTTTGGGAAAGATTGTCTTCAGGATCTATTTGTGCAGTGGAAGAATCTGGTTCCTTTTCACTTTCATCAACTGAAATTCATCGGAACAACATTCTTTGCGCAAAAAGTTATGTAGTCCTGCACATGCCAAAACTATTTTCGCTTGTGTTTTGTATGGAAACGGGGGTGCACTCTTAAATATTAAGAAGCGTGATTTGGATATACCAAATATTCTCTAAATTGCATTCCTTAGAGATGTATGTCGAAGATTGAACAATTCATCAGCTTTTACTGGTTGGCGCCCGGAACCTGAGTATTCTTGGAGATGATAACGAACACACGGTATGGAGCTAAGAACTGGCGTCGGTTTGCAAATCCACAATTCACCAAATAAAATTTACCTAATTTTTTATGATTAACTTAATCATTATATGCATAATAACCAAATTCAAAGAGATTGCTACAAATAAATTATGTAGAATTACCTTGCGGAATGGTGAGTCCTCTCCTCTTTGTTAAAGCATTATTTAGAATCTTTGCGTCATGAGAAGACCCTTCCCACCCACTCAACACATATATAAATTCTAAATCAAAATTGCATCAACTAAAATTTTTTGAGATAATACTCCTTTACGATTACGATAAGCACTCACATTCCTGCTTTTTATCATTGATGGAATATGTGTACCATCCATAGATCCAATGCAATCCTAAAACAAGTTTAAAATTACATGCTATATTTATAATCTTGAGTAATATATATGTATGCATTTTTAAAAAAAATAAAAAATAAAAAATCATTGTTACTTTAAGATAAGGATAAAATCGTGTACTTTCTTTTATTTTAGGTTGGGTTGTTCTCGAGGGGCTAGCCATCATTAGCGGCGATAAGGTATTCAAGTCCCTCAACATTTGTTTGAAGTTTGAGCTAACCATCCAACGAGATCGACGAAACATATCACGAACGGCGGCATACCGACGGTATAGGTGAGGGTTTCCAGTACTTTATCATTTTGCCAGTAGAATGTATAATTGTAGTAAACTTTCGGGGTGACAATGCATTTTTAAAACCTATGATTGGTCGTAACAATCTTGCATTACTCTAATTATGTTCTTTTATTCTGTATGTGGTCTAGTGATCGTCACCTAGCTTATCATTTTGGTGGAAAGCTTCACTTAGGCTATATGCTAACCTGTGAGAAGTTGGCCGACCTCCAAGTAAGATTGTTATTACGTTGAATTTTTTTCTTTTGGAATATGGCATATAAAGAAATGGACTGAAAATTTGAATTCACTGAGCACTCAATAGGAAATACTAGTTAACGTAAATAGTCATTTGATCTGAAATGTAATGGAAGTCTACTGAATTCAGGTAAGATTGCTGCAGCACCGAAAATTAATCCATGTTGTACCACCTAGGCTTCGTTTGTTTTACTGTATATGTTATGGATTTGGTCCTCTAACAAGGAAAAACACACTTGATTGAACTGGACAAGGAAAACATATTCAGAACTTAATTGGTACTTTGCGAAAGGCCTGTAAAGCCGATGTCTTTATGGAAGGCCTGTAAGAACAAGTAAATTTTTAAGTACTTGAGAACATCAACAGAATTTAAAGACCAAGAGAATGATAATCAACTAATAAGAACGTACCTTTAAAATCATAAGAACAATTCAATTACATGTTTTACTTTGAGATAGTATATGTATATATAGATGAAATATCATAAGTCTAAAAAGGAAACCAAAAAGTATATTCAAAAATCTGCATAAGAATTTTTATAATTGTTGTGTATAAGTTAGATCTTAACATAATATGGAATAAGAAATAACTTATGTGCAGTAACTAATCTTGCATATCATATTTAGAATCTTGCATGTCATATCCAAAATCTTGCATATCAATTATCTCATAATCATTAAAATGAAAATAAAAAGGAATATTTTGTAAATATCTTTTCAAAAATAAAAAGGAATATTTTTCATATATTAAAATGGATGGAGCTGGAAGATTTACAAGAATAACCACGTTGAGGATATGCAACAAAAACTTTTTCTTTGCTCAATGGTAGGGATATATCCACACCAATGAAATGACTTCAGGATGTATAGTGATTACCATCTCCCTCGTGACAGGGAAAACACAAAATGAACCTCGCATTAGAGAGAACCAAGTTTTGTTGCACTAACGAGTACAACAGCAGAACTGAACTCTCGTCAGCTAAGCACCTGGAATTCGGACTTGTTAAGATAGTTGGAACATATGAAAAGCAAAAGGTCAGTAAAACGTATTATTCACATCCCAAGCAAATTAGTTGATCAAACCAAGTGCTCCCTTTAGATTTTTAGGACGAAAAATGGGTGCATGGATTAGTTGAGGACCCTTGGATTATATATGTTTTACCCAAATTTTCAAGTCTCTCAAAATATCACCTATAAGGGAGAGATTTTGCTCATGCCTATTTTCATTAAAAAGTCTCCCAAAATCCCAATAAGTAACAAATCAATGATTTTGAAGTCTGTATCTAATAACAAGAGTGTTTGAGTGACTTTTAACAAATCTTAATCCAATAACAAGAGAGTTTGAGAGAGTTTAAAAGACTTGGTAAAAGTTTCAATCCTATAACAAGAAAGTTTGGAAGACTCTCTGGAAATCTTAACTGACTAACAACATATTTGAGAATTCTCTATAAATCTTTATAAATTACAAGTGATTACCCTGTTAATTTTGCTTTATTTACAACGTTTTTTAAAATATTAAAATGAATTTTGGACTTGAAACAGATGTTGTTATAGGAAATATCACAAAGCCATGATCATGATAGTATTTGATTTAAACATCGTTAAAGTGCACAAGAAGAATAAACTAAACAAAAACTAAACATGATTTGTAAAATTAAAGGAACTAAGTATAAACTATTTTATCATGAGACATTTGAAGAGTCTGGTCTACCAAAAGCTCTAAAATGATCAAACTCATGTGTGGAACCCTGTCTAATGACCCATACGAAATAAACAAGACGAGAAGGAAAAAATTAAAGCCAACTGTTTTTCAAAAATAATGCCAAATTCTTTTCGTCTTTCCTTTACTTTCATTGGTTTCATGACTTATATTAGCAGCACTAAATGATTCTTAATTCTCTTGGCTCCACTTAAGTTTTTTTGGAAGTCCTTTGAGCGGAAATCCCGTGCACAGTGCATCAATCGTTTGCTCGTTGTTTTTTAGTGCGCAATCAATTGAGAAACACCCAAAAGTAGTAGAAGGAAGAAGAAGAAAAGATCCTTCTTGGTATAAGATAATGTAGTACATGTCATTTTCTTAAGAAGCTAAAATATACAGTGCTACAAAAGTTTGTGAAATGAAAACAAAGTATATGGTAAATGTTTAGATTGGTTAACCAAAATCAGATGAAGTGAGTCAGTGATGTTTCAGTTTTAATATTTGTGAGAAGAAAGAGCTTGCAGGAGAATTGTAGTTGGATTGAACAGAAAGAAGATCAGTAGGCATAATTGAAAAAATTATTTGAGAACATTTCATCTCTTATTACAATTTATGTACGTGGTCCAGGACTCCAGGGAGATGGTGATTGAGGCCATCCAACTTGTTAAATTATTGTGTACGGGCTAAAGACGATTCGTACTGCACTATCTTATTATGTTCTCAAAAGCTTCGGAGGACATAGATATGCAAACAGCAGCATGTGTTATTCAATGGTGAACAATGTTTCTTCTTCTTCTTTTTTTTTCTGATAAAAATGGTGTTAACTATTTCAACTTTAGGTAAATTATTGATTTAGCTAACTGAGATACTTTTACTGGTAATAAAAATCAAAATACTGATGTGTCTCAATTTTGTAGTCGATACCTAATAATTCTACCACTTAGAGTCATTTAGATTAGGGCGGTAAGTGGTTTTTTATCTTAAATTTGTTTATTCTATGCTTGCATTAAATATATTTAAATGGTATCTTAGGTTGTACTTTATACGTATAGCTAGTTTATTCTAGTTGATGAGTATGTAATCCTTGTATTTTTATTTTTATTTTTTAATAGCCTTCGTAATTACTAGTATTATTAGACTAATCCTTCAACGAAAGAGTTTGGTTTCTACTTCAAGCCCCAATTTGAAGTTATGGATCAAGCTAAAAAATAAAGGAATAGCCAGATAATCACTCAAGCAATTTACCGCAGCATTAAGATATAACGACGTGATTAGTAACTTCAAGCAATTGCATCGAATACCTCTATCACCAATTGAGTTCCTACGGATATTGCCGTTTCCATTAAAAGTACAATCTTTTTTGTGAAAAGTATTGACCGAAGGTCTTTCGACCTTCGACTCCAAAACCCACCCTCGATGTAACTCTAATATGAAGACTGCTATTATGTTCCAATACCATGTTACTGTAGTTTTATAGCTTACCAATATATTTGTAACTGAAAAATCTTAGGGTGTTATATATTCTCGTGTAGTATTATTTTCGCAGTTTAATAAAATGCATGCCTCAAAAAAAAACACGTTTATCGCTAGTAAATTTTTTTTAATACCTTTCATTTTAATTTACTTGATAAAATAAAACTTTACACGTAAATTAAGAAGAAGATAAAGATTATATATTGTAGTACTATTTTTTTCATATGCATCCCTCATTTTCAGTTAATTCCCTACTTTTCAATAGTTCCTACACAATTTTCCAAATTAGAGACTGATTCAAAATACGTAAATAGAGTGGTAAAATAATCATTGACATGTTTATGGCCAACAATTTAGATCTATCTACGTCCTTGTTCCTACAGATTGATTAAAACGGAACAAAAGGCTCCTTCGATGGCTTAGGCCTACATAATTATAACATCAGCATGATGAAATGGGTATGAGACATGTGTGGACCTTAATGCATCAATAGCCGGCTCGCACCACAATCATAATTACGAGAAGAAGTGTTGTGCATTAAGGCACCACACAAAAAAAAAGAGTTGATAATGGCCTTTGAAGAATGCCAAAGGACTACCCTTCTTCTCTAGTTTAGTTCACTAAACTTTTATACATACCTGCTTCAACCATGAACGAGACTTTCTGTCGTAAAAGAATCAAAAATAAAATATAGCACGTTGAAATTAATAGAAAAGAATCTCCTGCTTTTGTTACTAATAGAAAAGGGCAAGGCAAAAGATAGAAGCCCCATGGAAATTATTCGTAATCCTTTTTATTTTACCTTTTCCCGTTCTCAAATAACTGCATTAATAATTTTTATTAGAAATTTAACTTTTTATTTATATGATATAGACAGGCCCTAAATCACTTTAGCGGATCCAACCAGTTGGGTCAGCATAGTTGTGCCTAGGGCTACACAAAAAATCAAATTAAATTGTAAATTGTTAATACGGAATCGTTTAACAATAAATCAAACCGAGCTATTTTATCTAGCGGTCTAGGACGGTTTTAGTTTCGTGAAATTCGTTGATTTTGGTTCGTTTCTGGTGAATCCTCGACCCAAATCGAAAACCTCGGTTTAACCTGTAGGAAATAAGGATTTGGATGAGTTCCAAATCCATTTATCATATGTGAATAAAAATCATGTCTACTCCCAACAGTTGTGTCATAACAATTTGAGTTAAAACTGTTAGGTTAACAGTCGTGGCCAGAACTTTCATTATTATAAAACATCACGTTTTCAACAGAAAAGAAATATCTGAAAGAGCTTCAGTTTTACTCAAGAAAAATTATGCATTAGTTTTCTAAAGTAAATTTGTGTTACTTTAGTGTGTTCGGCTATCAATTTTCTAAAGTAAATTGATGTTATTCTAGTATAAGTTAACGTCAATAATATTGTTTCGTCCTGACTAAGCTTACTTTATAATCGTTGTACACCATTGACGGGAAGTTAAAGCTTTCAGGAAAGAGAGAAGTACCTTGCCTTAATACACTTATAACACTTATAAAACTGACAACCCTGATCTTTTGTTGTTTTTATCCAACATTTTTATTATGTGTTTTATAGATTGCGGAAGTTGTTTTTGCTAAAATAGAATAACAAGTGAGTTGAACACAATGTTTGATGATTTACCTAAAATCAAGTATTGTTTGATTTGGAAAATCTAAAACCATCATATTCTACTTAGTACTTAAGGTAATCACTTGTATAAAATATAACCCTTGTTTTTCTAACACAAACTGTTTAGTACACGACATTAGATTATTTCCATTACATCAATTAGATCTTGTCATCTAACTATCGTTTTATATGCAAAGACCGGGATCGACCTGGTTCATATCTTGTCAAATGATATATTTTTTATCATTTTTATATAATTTTTCAACATAAAGTGAACAAAAATTATCAAAGTCTCTTTCTATATTATACTCCTCCACTTTTAAAATTTCCGTCATCTATATTATTTTTTTAATTTCAAAATCATATCTAACTTCTTTATTTTATAAATGAACTCCCAAAAACAACCTTATTATTTTTTTATTATAAATTTATTTTCAAATTTATTTTTTATAGGATCTAATATAAAATTATAAAATATATGGAAACAAATACGATAGATATCTTTCTTTTTTATCCTGATTCATTTTATTCTTTCTCTTTCATTATCTATTTAGAATAGAATTAGTAACTAAATTTTTAACATTTATTATTTTATAAAAAATATAATTAATAAATAAGGATAATTTATATCTCCTTAACATTTTGACTTAGTTAACGTAGACTAAAATTTTGAAACAGGGAAAATAATAGTTTTGAGTTTCTTTTGTTTTGTTTTAAAAAATTTATTGGTGGATATTTGGGACCGATAGAATTATCGGTTTTAGAAAACCAACGGTTTTATACCTAACCGTGACAGTGCAAAACTAAACTTCACCGATTAATAAACATTTCGGCACGGTTTCAAAAATAAAAATACCGTTATCATTGGTTTCAGTTTGGTTTACTACCAAACCATATCATGTACAGCCCTAGGCTTGGACCCTTATTCTCTTAAGCAAATCCAACTGCTTATACTTGTCTCATCGTTAATTCATCCGCCATCCATAACAACAACAAGTCAAACGTCGGCTCTATCCATGGAAGAGGCCGAAGAATTATAGGGATCAAACTCCCAAAAAATTGACATCCTATCTCTCGCTTACATTATGGGCTAAAATACTTGGATTTACCAACAGGATCACCGGACGATAAAATGGAGTTAGTTTTAGGCCAATGACTTACTCATATTTGTGGTATTGTTGTTCTCTTATAATATTTGGGGAGCTTGAGTAAAGAATTTTAGCTGGTAAATAAAATTGGAAGTGTATATCAGCAAAAGAAAAAAAAAAGAAAGCAGCGTAACGAGGTGAAAGAGTCAGCGCCGCCACCAATGTCTCTTTCATTTGTTTCAGAACAACCAACGGAGGAGGCTCCGCCAACGTTTGCGCAACCACTCTCATCTCTCACTCTTTCCCATTTCTCACCATTTCACACCGACAAAAGGTAATGTTGGTATTCACCAACTCTCAAGCAACAACTAGATTCATTAGTTAATTCGTTATCTTTCTTGGGTTTTGTTGGATAACATTTTCTACCGAGGAAAAAAAAGTTAGATAACATTTTCTTTTTCTTCCAATAAAATTTGATCCCAAATTTAATCATGGGATTGGAAACACTTGGGTTATGCACGAGTAATGATCAACATCATGCACTTGTTTAACCTTCACGCCTATATAAATATTGTTTTTACCGCGACAAATTAATGGTTCAATATGTTCATATATCCGGGGCATGATTCAAAAAAATAAATATCCGAGGGGTCTTTTGTTTTTGAAACTAGGTCAGTGGTACTCATTTACGAATTTAGGATGGCATCCACTTCTCGATTCGTTATCCAGTTTCACCTTCACATCTCAGTTGAACTCACCTAGACAATATTCATATGCAAATTTAGATCACCATTGTAATAAAATTGTTAAATATTGATATTTATTTATTTCCGTTGTTTGATTATTCTTTGCTTTGCTAAATTGGAATTTAGGAAAAACAGATTTAAAGAAATTTGTTCTTGCGCTTGCCATCGGGACCGCAGACGCAAAAGGAAAATCTATTGCTTGTCCATTTCAACTTAATCCATATGTCCATTTCCCTTTTTTCTTGTTGGTTACATTTCACTCCACTAGCTATGTTATCTTAGCTACTAATCGTGTGTGTGGTTCATTTATAGTTACGCTTTTCTTTGACAGAGATTGTATCTAATTTTGGGTTCTAGGGTTTTTTATCCAAAACAAATTAGTGATATGATTTTGTCCAAGAAGTAGTAACCTTCCCCTCAAACCAATTTTCCGTTAAAAGATTTGTTATGGTGCCTGTGAGTTTTTGATTTTTAATCAGTAAAGTTTTCTCCTCACGTTTTTACAAGTAATTTGTTAAGTTTCACCCCTTTACAGTTACTATTATTCCCTGCGATTTTGTTAACATTAGAAGTTTAAAACTTGAAACGCTTTTTATTCTTGGCAGTTATTACATGCTATTTCGCATATAATGTATTTTCCGTTCCAAAACTCTTCATGCCTTTCTTTTCATTTTAATTATTCGGAAAACACGATTTTTTTATAAATTTAAGAGAAATCAAGGTTTCAAACGGATATTATCTTCTATTTTAACATTTAAATATTTTATAAGAAAATTAATTAAATTAATATAGAACCTTTAATTGGGCCTTTATAAATTGGGGTTACTTCGGACTATACCAACCTAGATTTATTGATAAGGGGTGTCCTAAAACTATAAATGACTAAGTTATCATTTTTATTATTTATTTATTTTATTTTATTTTTAATTTTTTTATTTCTTAAAAAAATTTAAATTATCTTTTTAAACTTAATTTTTTTTACAAAAAAAATCAAAGTCGGCATTATATTTTACAATGCCGATTTTTGTTGTACAATATTGACTTTTGTTGGCCTTTTTCAGTCGGCACGGTGTTTATTGCATAAATAATACAAATTCATAAATTTTAGAGTTTGGAATTAAATTACAACAGTCGGTGTTTGAAAATTTCTAACCATATCGGTTGAGAAAGGTAGTCAACAACAGTCGGCATAATGTTCATCCGTTTCAATGTCGATTATCAAGCATCGATATGGTATTTTTCATTTTATCATGCCGACTTTTAAGAATCGGCATGGTATTCTTCGTTTTATCCTACCGATCTTAAGTTGTTTTTTAGAAAACAAGTTTTAAATAATAATAAAAAATAAACTAAAAAATATATTAAAAATAATAAATTAAATATTATCATTAAAAAAGTATATAAATAAAGAATTATTTTATTTTATTTTTATTATGCCCCTAATATGTGAAGGTATCACCAGTCAAATTAATTATAAAGTAATGATTGCCTTGGTTGCTTTGGTTGTTAAAACTTGATGTTTTCATGGAAACAAATCAACTATATATACGTCATTGCAATTATTTTAAGTTTCTTTATATATATATATATATATTAATTTAATTACTTAAATATAAAAATGAATATTCAAGTTTTATATAAATAAATTGAAAAGTCAAATACGACTTTTTTTTCTCTTCATTAGTGACACGGGAAGAAATTGACTCTCACTATTAGGAGTGCTAGTGGAATATGGAAATGTTATAAATAAAAAATTGTTGTAAATTAATTTTTTTGGTGGATTCCATCATTTTTACACTTCTCTTACACCACCAACTTATCATCTCCTCTTTCACCTATTTACATATTTCACTTCTTGGTAACCTCCACATTTAGTGTAATAACTTAGGTTTAATACCTTAGTTATGAGAATGCATTCCATTACTTCCTAATGTTAATGCTATCTTTATCATCCTCTCTTGTATTAGCATATAAATTGAGGCTCATTCCTTTGTAATGTATACTAATATCTAGTAATGAGAAATTTTCTCTTCTTTTCTCTATATTTCTTTTGTGCAATAGTTCAGATTTAGTTTATAACACGTTATCAACACTCTCTGTTAATGAGCTAATTTATCACCACGATGATGATCAAATTTCTATTGTGATGAATCTTACACAATAAGGTAAATAAAAAAATGACTGTTCCACCTGAAGTTGGAACTCAGTGTGACACAATATGGACAAAAGAAGTTCACTCGGTTAATCTGTCGGTCCCTAAAGTGACCCGTAACAAAGTGACATCATGTCTCTATCCGCGGTTCATGAAGTAACATGACCCTGATGTTAAGACAATTTTATTTTACAAATAATGTGTCCACGTGTACACTGGCAATGAATATTTCTTCAAACCCGAAGATGACGAAATTGGTACTGTATCTGTGTATGTTCTTTATTTATTTTGATTTTTGTTTATTTTAATTACTGGTCTTGAAAAAAAAAAAAAGGATTCCAGAAGCAATCCATGGGATGTTATTAACTCCAGAAGTAGTCTAACATACAAATTATAAATTTTTGTAGCAATCCAAATTATTGTGGTTTCTCGCAGTAATCCATAAATATATACTCCAGAAGTGGTCTATGAAATTTTTTGGATTTCAGGTATCCATAAAATTCTGGGTTCCCGAAGTAGCCCATAGTTACTAAATACTTTTGTTAATGGTTTTGTTATCAAAACTCAAAATATATGTCATATTCTTTGCTACAAGAGAATAATTTTTACAGCATTAAACGTTTCCGACATATTGATTGATTAGTACCAATCAAGCGGAATTTCCCGCTCAAATTTTGGTAGACGTACCAATACAAGAGCATATGACTATCGTTTATAATAAATGCTAATCAGGGTGCACACTGATAAAGTATACGCTGTCAAATTTTAATTACATATATGAGCATGGGTGATTTAAAATTATTAATTAAAATATTATGATGAACAATCCGAAAAAAAAAAAAAAATCGGATGACCTACTTGGATCCAAGGTCACTCACCCATAATATATTTTGCATGAATAATACTAGATGTGATGAGATTTCCTGCCGTTAGAGGGAGGAAAGCAGTCGTTATAAGAACGTCATGAATTGGTCTCATCATAATTCTTGCACCAATTCGGTATAAGGTGGAGAAGTTATTCATTCATTATGATATGCTAAGCATTTTATTCTTACAAGAAGATTAATTAAAACTCATTTGTTGTTGCACGTATTTTGGCATTAGTTTATGTCCCTGCATGGCATGCCATGAGTTAACAATAATTGAGTCGTCTACAACTCATCTGAATTGTTGATGAAAAAAATAAAATAATATATATTCCTTGATAGAGGAAGCCAATCACGCTGGATCAAAATAGTGCTCCTGGGGAGGCTATTGATAATGTTCTCAATGAGACTATTTAACCACGATCTTTAATTACCGAGCCATATTTATCTCCTAAAGAGGAATTCATTCCTAAGTGGATAAGTGGTGTCGGTATTAAAGAATGATTTTTTATACCTTTACATAATCGTAGTTATTGTCGAACATGTATTCAGAGTAGCGACAACCATACATGTATTATAGACAAAATCCTTTTTTCACAGAGAAACTGTCGTGAAGTATCGACAATATTTATGGTTGACTAATATGGGTGAAAGGCATCCATATTTGGTTGTCCTCTCACTAATAAACATTTTTGGACATAAATAAAAATTGTGAACCCGGAAGTTTACAAGTTTGATGCTTAATTAGTTTTCATGAAAGTGAGACGAGAGGAACAAGGACGCTAATTGCACAGCGTGGCATCTAGTTTCTACAGACACTTGAGATCTGTGAAATCATCTACTCTTAAATGATTTGAAAATACCCAATACTTTGGTAAGTATTGTGTACCCCGTTGATAGATGAATTTTAAGGGAAACTATTATTTGCCAGTTTTACATGTCATAGTCTGACATAATTGTTTTTTATCGAAGATAACGTTTGTGTAAACTTCTAAAAGATTATCACAGGTTATACTTCCTTATTGAAAGAATTCAAGATAAAAGATCTTGGAATCATGTTTCAAACTTATTAAGCATTATAATGGTCCATGATTTTGTCAACTTTAGAAAGTTTTGACATGTTTACATGGATAAGTACGTAACCTCCTAATAAAAATTGTGTAATAGCAATCTACTTTCATCTCGGTAACGGGTATGTAACACTCTCTCTGGTTCGTATTACGTACTAATTACAAGTTGTTTTTGTGCTTGATTTTATGTATAACTTTATATGTTATACTTGAAATTGTTCGGTAGTGAATTTGTTTGCTAAACTTAATTAGCACTAATATGGAGGCATTGTGTATATTGGTTTTTGTAGTACCTCTAACATTTGATCTTTGCTTTGACGGTTTATCCAAAGTCTCGTAAGTAATGAACTACAGATAATCAGTTTCCATTTGCCAAATTGTTAGACGATACAACATCCTTTTTGCAGCAACAACGATGATCATCTATTATTGTTTGAAAGGAATTTACGAAGAATAAAAGATATATCAGATCCTACAAATCAACCATTGGGAATTTGACAAAGACAGTTCAACTTGAGATTTGAAATTAAGTTATGGCAACATAAAGGTCTCCATTACCAACAAAAAAAAAATTGAGCTGAAGATGGTTGCTGATTAGCTACTTGTGGTAAATCCACTGAGATATCTTCTTTCTGCTGGAGGATATGTTGGACTTTACGAGTTGTACTATTTTTCCTTAGTCAAGGTTTTGTCCAACTGGGTTTTCCTTCTCAAGGTTTTAACGAGGCAATATATATATATGTCCAACTCCTTTTCTTAATCTATCTACAGTTGTACTCTTTTTCCTTAGTCAAGGTTTTTTCCTTCTGGGTTTTCCCGACAAGGTTTTGATGAGGCAACGAACTTGAAGAAATTTGCTTAAAGAGATATTCGAAGACATTATTGAAGACAAACTTATATCTTGTTTTGAACAAAGACGGTCAGTGATTCTACTTGAAGATCAACATTATGTAATCAGTCTTTCTATACTTCTTTGGGTGCACAACATCAGGGGGGAGAACAACAATATTGTGTGATGGAAATTTATGCGTGTTGTACTCTTTTTCCTTCGTTTGGTTTTGTCCCAATGGGTTTTCCTAGCAAGGTTTTAATGAGGCAATATTTGACGCGTCCAACACCATGATATGATTTGTACTCTTTTTCCTTCGTCTAGGTTTTATCACTTTTGGGCTTTCCTGGCAAGGTTTTAACGAGGCAATATCATAATAGAGTGGTGTCATCCAAGGGGGAGTGTTGTAAATTAATTCTTTGGTGGATTCCACCACTCTTACACCCCTCTTACACCACCACCTTATCATCTCCCCTTCCACCTCTTTACATCTTTCACTTCTTGGTAACCCCCACATTTAGTGTAATAACTTAGGTATAATACCTTAGTTATGAGAATGCATTCCATTACTTCCTAAAGTTAATGCTATCTTTATCATCCTCTCTTGTATTAGCCTATAAATTGAGGCTCATTCCTTTGTAATGTATACTAATATCTAGTAATGATAAATTCTCTCTTCTTCTCTCTATATTTCTTTTGTGCAATAGTTCATGTTTTGATTTAGTTTATAACAAAAATTTATTTAAAAGCAAATTTTTTAGTTTTAATAAATCCATTCTAGGAAAGGCAAGAGATAACATCTAGTATTCACGCGGTGACAAAATTAATTTGGATATCTTCCTTCCGCCAAAACAGAAAAGAGTTTAGGTACGACGATCAACATGAGGAACAAAAGAAGCTATGTGAAGGAATTTATTGATATGTCAAAAAGTTGGGTTGAAGCAATAAGGGGTAGAAAGGAAAAACATGTGTGTTCGTTATCAAATACTCTGACGAAGGTTAGATTTCAGTATCTCGGAAAAAGAAATCTCGACTTGTTGTCAATTAATCATTAAGTGGTGATAGGATTGAATGTGAATAAAAACCTTTCGCGATAGCAAAAAAAAACGGAAAAAAATATGGAAAATGTGGTAAAAACAGATATAGAAATCAAAATAATTTTCAAAATAAGGGGACTAAACAGGAACAAGAATGATCCATCGTAGAAGATCCTTCCCCTTTTCCCCTTCCCTTTATTCGGAAAAAAATTCAAAGTTAGAAATACTTGAACTTAAAAAAAATAAAGACCTCCTCTGGTTTGAAAAACCTCTTGGGTCAAACCTGTTCAAAGAAGAAATTAAAAATAGAAGTGGTTTGATTCAATTTAGTCTTGATCATGTTTTTCTAGTATGATTAAAGGATCTCTTGCATAATGAGTGGAGTCTAGGAAAGATTTGAAGTGTTTGGCATTGGGATTTTTCATAAGGTGTTTTGTCTTTTTTATCATTCGAGATCAAAATAACAATGGAGATCTTTTCTTGTTTATCTATAACTGTTAACAAACGCAAACCTCTAACTTTCTTTCATGCAAAGAAAGGTTTTAATAGATAGAAACACTTTATTTGTCTTTGAAAAGATCCATCCACTTAACCTTCAAATGTTGAAAAATTAACCTCGAAATAGAAGATGGAAAAAAAAACTCAATTGATAACTCAGATGAAAAGCAAAGAGATCCGATATTGAAAAAAACAAATGGTCCCGAGCACTGATCATTGAAACTTCTAAACTGGTTGGTTCTTGGAGCCCGAATAGGTCATCAATTGCTCAGGGATTTTTAATAGAAAGTTCTTTATATATATATATGTCATTTTGAAAATAACAAGGCATTCTTCTTTTCTTCTTTGTAAGTTAAGAATGCCATGATTAACAAAGGATTATGAGATTCTAAAAGTATGTCAATTCGACTATTCATGATGCTTATTTGTTAGTGTAATTTTTTTATCAGAAAAGGTAGTAGAAAGATCATGGATTATTAGATGCCACGTCATCAACCCTAAAATGGGAAGGTAGGAATTACTAGATAATCTAATCTAGAGGATCCGTTTAACGGATAGTCCACTCATCTGACCCATATACTCGCTAGTCCAAAATCATGTTTTTGGACCAATTTTTTTTTTTCTGATCCATTCACGTGCGAGTGTTATGATTTAATTTATATATATTCCATTCGTACTCACTCCTCTAAAACCAATTCAGTTTCCAAAATTTTCAGATTCGTTTTTATTCTTCTTTGTTGATGTTTTTAAGGTTTTGTTTTGAAGATCGAATTCGGTGCTCTATAATCATCTCCAGCTCCATTCGTCCCAGGTAAGTTCTATAGTAAAGTGACGGTGGAGAAGAGAAGCAAGTGATGGTGAAGAAGAAGAAGTAGATCTGAGAATAGATCTAAGATGAAGAAGAAAAAGATATAAATTCATCAATTTTGGGTTTTGGTTTTGACTTTTTAATCTTCTTCTTCATCTGTGGGTTATGTAATGTGAGATATGTATTGTAGGATCATCATGAGAACTAGGTTTTTTTCTACTGATTTGGGAGTTCTTTTATGTAGAAAGTGTTCTTGTACGACTTTTCTTATTTTTCTTCTTGTTTTCATCATTTTTCTTGTTTAGATATGGGTATCTCAGTACGTATCAATATGTATTAATACTTATTCAAGCATAAATTAGGTTTTTACATATGGATATGTACTGTTTGTTGGGTTCTACTTGTTTTTGGTGACTATCAGAGGTCTTCTACTTCTTTGCAACATAAATTTTCTTGTTCTTCTACTTCTTCTATTATTATTCATTTAATTCTTCTAGTTGTAACCATTTTTGTTGATGATTTCTCTAGATTTCAGAAGAAACCAGTTTTGATATGGGTTTTTGTTGATGATTTGTTTGAATCTTCTGTTTTGATATTTTTTTATCTCAGTACATATCAATATGTACTGTTGGGTCATACACTTTTTCCTTCAGTACATATTTTCCTTGAATACATATCTATATGTAGTGTTGGACCAATATGTAATCATGGATCATCTACTCTATTTTCTTCAGTACTTATCAATATTTTCTATGGGATCATATATTTTTTCCTACAATACCTATTGTATTGTAGGATCATACACTTTTTCCTTCAGTACATATCAATAAGTACCGAAGGAAAATATATATTGTGGGATCATACACTTTTTCCTTCAATACATATTTCCCTTTTGTACATATCAATATGTATCGTGGGATCATACATTTTTTCCTTCAGTACATATCAATATGCACTATAGGATCTTCTTTCTTTCTTCTTCTTATTCACTGAATCTTTAACACGTTTTTTGATTTGTTTTTATCGATGATTGTTGATTAATATGATTTCTTTTACTACTATATCTCTTATTTTTCTCTCAATTGTTCTTGTTGTAACCATTTTCCTTCAACTTTCGGTAGAAATCAGTTCAGATGTACTAGTGTTTGATCTATTAATTTAGGTTTTTGATCTTGAGTCTTGAATTTCTGATTTTTTTTTCCTCTTTGATCTCTCTTTTTAATACGTTTTTTTTTGATGATTTTTACTTTATTTTGATTTTGATCTCTCTTTCTGTAACGAGTCACTTTTGAGTTTTCGCTGCCCTAATCAGTTTCGAGTTTGATTTTTATTTTGTTTTTTATTTCAGTTTTTAAAAGTGAAAAGAAACTCGTATTGAGGACGTGGCTAGGTTCACACGTGAATGTTATGGGCAGTGAAGTAATTTTTTTTTTTGAACCTTTTTTGACCTCCGGATAAAAGGAATTTTCCCGATGGACTATAGCATAAATGATAGACGGGTCTTTGGACCATCTAGCAAAATTCCCAATGGGAAGATGCTTCTGTATGTATTAAGATCCAATATTATGATCAACATAGTTTCACATTCTTATTTTATTATGAAGGCACATCTTACCAAGTACAATAAAGGCCTTTGATTTTGGTCAATATAGTTTATGATCAATCAATCCCATTAAAGGATTATATTCCGATGACCACTTAAAGAAAATTGGTTGAATTGAAACTAGTTAAGACGGTTAGAAACGGATTCAACTTTCCCAATTAGTTGGTCGAGCTTATCGGAATCAAGATTAACTCTGAAAATCTCGATCAAAAATATTGTCAAAAAAAAAGAAAAAGGAAAGAGTGTTATTTCTTGTATTTTAATTATGAATTTAAATTTATCCGTTGCGCCCAAACGTAAGGAAAAAAAACTTTGGTACTCGGATCCGAATGCATCCACATCTAAAAGAATGTTTTTTATCCATTTGGGTTACAGATCCGAATTCAACACCTTAAACTTGGATTTGGGCAGCCCAGCAACAACACTTTCTATAACTAATTTCTTAAAAGAATATATATTATCAAAAAAAAAGTTAAGGATTGGAATCCATGCCTTTTTATGTCGCAAGAAACTAAACTCATGAGTGCAATGATCTTTTAATTTGTCAAACTTGGGGCAGTAAGAATATCAATTGGCTATATGCTCCTTATTAGGTTAGGTTATGAGGTATTTGTTACATCATAACTCGATTGAACCAACACGTGTTGGTATGTCAGGCTTGTCGTTAATGTTATTTTTTTATTTCTATTTACCAAAGTTAGTTTCATAAATTAGATTAGATTTAGGTAGTTAAGTATAAAAAATCACCAAATACTCTTGAAGATTGAGGACTAAAGAACACGAAGACATCAACGAGAACTTCATCAACAAAGGTATGTGAAGACTGACTATCCTATTTATTCATTATTTCTAACATTTGATCTTTTGAGACAATGTCGTATGGATTTAGTATATGATGAGTTACAAACAAGAAGCTTCGAGTTGATTGTTTTCTAGTTGTGGTAAATAAAAGTTCGTTCAAGACTTGTGAAGATTTGTTTTTAAACCTAATTTCTAAGACTAAAAATAGCAAAATTTAAATAAAATTGATAACAAAGTTGAGAGTAAACTGAGGCTAAATTCCACTATTTTCCAAATTTTAAAGTGATTTAATTTAATAATTATAATTATGTAATTCTTACATTTAATTTGATTCTAAAATATCGCAACAAGTAGATTTTTAAAACAACAATTGTATAAAAAAAGCATGGAACATCTAAAACCTAGTCCAAGCATGTACCATCTAACAAAATCACAATTGCTTAATAAAAATTATTAAATCAATTTTTAACCAAGGCATATAATCATAAAAGACCTGCATAAATTAATTAAATAAATATTACCACATAGTTTTTGGAAAAAATAGCCTCCTTCGTCGCCTCAGAGATGGGGTTTAGCTCCTCATATTAATCACTTCTCAAAATTATGGTTCATGGCTCAAAAATGTTTACAAATGATAAAAATGGAGAAAAAAAAAAGAAAACAGTGTGTTTGCGACGTTTATAGACGTTACAGACTAACTGTTACAGAGGGATGAAGATAAACGTTACAGATGTGACAATATTTGTTGCAACGAGTTGAAGAAACTGTTGCAACTTAAGATAAACGTTGTAGTTACGACAATATTCGTTGCAAACTGATGAAAAAACTGTGGCTGATTGGTTGAAGAATTTGTTGCCTATTCATGTTCTTCATGCAGCAGCAACAACAACTTTCTCTGAATTGATTTTGATCACTTTTTTCACCGCCTTAGATCTCCCCAAAACTCTCTCCCCCTTTCTGTGTCTTCACCCTTCACTATTTATACCACATAAACTCAAATCTCGCAGCAATTAATCAGAGATATTCTTATTCACACGAGAATAATATTCTTCCCAAAATATTGGAATTTCCTCATGTTTTATCTTCTTCACGCGTATGCTGGTGTTGACACACTCCAAATACGTTTATTTATCATCTCAGAAGCAATTAAACACACGCCAATCTTCCAAACCCAAAATCTCGATATATGCTTATATATTTTGTTTTGATGAGAATCAATGATATTCTCTCTTTTTTTTCGTGGATAAATCCCTATTGTGGTGTATCAAATAAATCCTAACAAAAATCTGTGAGAAAATATGAGAAAATCTGTTCCAAATCTTCCACAGAATTATCCGCAGTTGAAAATTTCTTTTTCCCGCCAAAAACAGTTATTTGAAATGGAAGAAGTGGTGCTTGTATCCAATCGGTGGGTTCCTTTATAACTTCTGGGGGTGCCTTTATCAATTCAGTGGGTTCCTTTTTAACTTTTTAAGTCGATTTTTCTACAGTTATTTATTTCCCAAATATACCTACAAACACAATAAAATCATAATATAAGTACACAAATGAGTTCTAACAATATACAAATTGAGATCAAATAAGACACGAAAACGTGTCTATCACGAGTTCAAGCTTATACTTGCCTAATCTCGAAACAAGAACTCATACATTGGATATTTAAACATTTATCGTATTTGAGGTTGGGAACAATTCTTGTTGTTCAACAAACTTTGTTTCCGAAATAAATCCCTAAAGACATCAAGTTGCAGTATAGTTCGCGAACTGAAAATGGTGGTTCGTGAACTACGCACAAAACTTTATGTTACTGAACTCCAAAATGCATAAGAGTTCGTGAACTGATTTTTTAGTTCACGAACTGTGTAATTTTCACCATGTTCCTGGAACTCGTGAATTTGTTGAGATCACAAACTATGCACTTTTGGATATGTTTCGAACTACTCCAATATTATGAGTTCGCAAACCAAGTTTTCCTTGTTCGCAAACTGTGTACTTTTGGGTCATGTTAACTCTAATCTTTTAGAGTTCGCGAGCCAAGTCTTTTGTTCGCGAACTACATATGTTTTGGATGTTACTGAACTCCAATATTGCTTGATGGTTCACAAACCATATGTTTAGCTCGTGAAATTAATGGTGTACGCTCCTTATTGACATGTGCGTATATGCATCATTTTTCTTTGTGTTACAAAGAAAACTTTTCGTACGCTTACAAGGTGTTTATTATTTGAACCATTTCGATCAAGTTAACTCTATTGATAGAAAGCTATAACTATGGAAACAACTTACTTGGTACCAAAGTAAAAAGCTATTCTAAGCAGTAAAATGTTACTTGGGATAAAAGTAATTCGTAAACATGAAAACTCGCTTACGAATTTGCTTTGGATGCAAGTAATAGTTGCTTAAAATTTTAAGAACCTAGACTTATTCATAATTATAAATAGAGGACTTTATACAACTAAGATTCTTAATCCCTGCATGATGTACATCTTGTTGCTGCAAGAGTCGTCCTCCAAAGATCTAGGTTTCCACGAGAAATATAATTAGGTTAGGACTTTGAAGACTTCACTTGGGACTCATGAAGCCCAGTCAGACTATTTTTTACCTAGTAGATCTTTGTTATCCGGAATGTTATCTTGATCATCGTAGTTCTTGTATATTCTATTTGTTTCTCTCTTCTGCTATAGGACCACTTAAGAAATATCGATTGAGGAATAATATTAATAGAAACTACAAGGAGTTCTTCGTCTCTAACGTTGTAGTTCCACAAGATTAACATCTAAGTTTGTCTTAATTAGATCTTGTGAGGTAAAATCAATTAGGATTCTCCATAAAATTTGAAGAAAGTAAGTTATTCTAATTGTTAAAGTTTGCTTGATATATTTTTTACCTGCAGATCCCTCAAAGCAGGCAGATTTTCCTTACCTTGAATGAAACATATCTGTAGTAAATCAAATAGGCGTTATTTCTTTTTGCAGGTTTCCTCGTTAACAAAGTTTCTGTGTGTCTTGTGTTACTTCTTCCTTTACAATCAATTAGTTATTCATCAAAGTTTCATTTGATTCAATGACCAGAATTAAACGAGGATATATAGCTCGGAGACGTAGAACAAAAATGATTATATTGTTTTATATATATATAATATATAAATATCACAAGTAGTATGTTAATCAACCTAGATAGTTTTTAACTTAATAATAAAGATCTTACAAGACTTATTCTTGTTGAATTCAAATTTTGGAATATAGATCACACAAGACTATATCTTGATTGAATTTAGATCTTGAAGGTTCAAGTACATATAAGGTTGACCTTTTTGTATTTTAATTAACCATCCAAAGGAATAGTTGTCTTACAATCTTGAAAACGGATTTCGTATCCGAACGTACAAATTGTACAAGGTTTGTCCATACAGATTCACAGACGAAAAAGTTGGTGATGTACTAGGTTCCCTCTCCTTTTCAGCATTTTGTGTTAAATATTCGAATAAATGGTATACTTAACCATGTTGATAAAATTTATTTGGATATAAAGCCTAAAACCCTCCTTTAATTTAGTCCTAGAGGCAAAGTTACAAGACTTTATCTATCAAGAAAGAAAGAAAGAAATTGTGTACCTAATATGTGTAAGAGCAAGTCCAATAGAGAGAAAAGATAGGACAACTTTCTTATTTCTTTTCACAATGGAACCCTCAAATGGCCAAATAATCAAATATGAACATTTATCTATCCCGTCTAAAATTCAACCGCATGTGACTAGCGGTTACGCCTTGGACGCTTAATTATTATTTAACAACATATAAGTTAGTTAAGTTAGTTAAAATAGGTATTTTATCATATTATATTCTACATGTATTTAGATTTAATAAGTATTTTATATACAAAGCCCCAATAAATATAACAAATACGTAGAATAATTTTTATTTTTTTTCGTCCTATAAAAAATAATTTATTTTTATCTGAAATAAATGATACTTTTTATATTCATTTTCCAAACAATATTCTTACTAATGACTAGTGTTTTTAAATTTTTCTTTAAAAAATATAAAGAATTTTATAGTCATATTTATACTCGTTATGTAGGTCTCTATTTTTCAAAATAAATCCTTAGGTATACAAATATTCGCCTTTTAATTTGTGATATATGTCAATTCAAAATCTTAACATATAAAGATAAATAAATAAAAAATATTAAAAATGATTCTTTTTCATGTTTTTTTATTGCTTTCGTGGGACGGAGAGAGTATATAACTAAGATCCACTAGATTAAATTGTAAATTCTTCATAGTGTAAAATCTGATTTTTCCCATCCATGTGACTGGACAAATGCTCAACTTGACCTTATTCTATTTTTCATGCTCTAAATGTATAAATTATTCCTGCTATGGACCTAATATGGTGGAACAATGTTCCGTTGATAGTTTTGTTTCATATTTTTAAGATCCAACTAGGCATGTCAATGGATAACCGGATATCCGACATCTGTCTGAATCCATATCGAAAATTTTTAGAATATTATCTAAAATTTCGACAGATACAGATACAAATATCTTATCGGATAGTTTCTTCTTATCAGGGACGGAGTCGGATTCAAAAATACTATCGTATAATATATGTATACAAAACTACTACTATAAGTTAAATTTATCTAATTTATTTACAAGTGTTGATGATTTTATTTGAAAAGAAATGAAGGAATGACAAATTTATCAAAACTAATTTGGAGGCTATAATTTTAGAAACACGAAAAAATATTTAAACACACACAATCAAATTAGTTATAGTTTTTTTTTTTATAATTCTCAAAAATTATCCGATATTTATTATTCGTTAATTTTAACAGATTAGGATACAAAATGAATTTTTATAATCCGTTGGACTATAATCGAATACGGATATCCAAAAACATTAACAGATTCAGATGCGTAATAATTATTTTCTGTTCCGTTAATATTGTTAACCCTCGGTCCGACCCATTTATATGATCAACTGTTTTCATTATTCTTCTTTATATTTATTTGATCAAGTTAAATATTTATAAGAAGTATCAGCCGAACATGAGATGACGAGAACGTAACGTGTACAGAGATAGTCGACTTTAAGAAAAGTGACCGTTTTTCCATTGACTAGTAGCCCATAGGTTGACTTGGTAGTAGCATTAAAATGAATAGATATTGTAATTAAAATGCATAAGATTAAGATTAAAAGTAATTTGTTATTTGTGTGTTATAGATCAAGATAAATCATTGGAATTAAGAAGATGTCATATGCTTGACTTTATGTATACACGGAGCATGTGAAAAGGCATACTATTGACTGTTTCTCGCGGGCTTGGAAGATTTTTTTATAGTATTATTTCAGCGGATGTATTTGCATGGCATGGGATGCTCATGGTCTAAACTACATGCGACGAGATCCAAAAGGAAATCGAGACTTATGGATAATTCCAAAACCAACATAGAAGAGTGGTAAGACCTTGTGTTTAGGTTTTTTGGTCTCTTTGGTAGAAAGGGTCGAGTGTTACCTAAAGGCCAATATCGGTGTAAGTGAAAAACTTGTAGAGAGAGAATTTTGGTGTTTTAGTGTTTAAGGTTTAGGGAAAAACCAAGTTTTTAGAGAGTTTCCATGTTTCTTCTCTGTTACTGGCAGCTGTGAAGAAGGTGTGAAAGAGAAGACATGAGGCTGGTTTGAAGAATGGTTTAGAGAGTTGATTTTTAAGGTTTCTTCAATGGTGTTGTCGGGTATGTCTTGTTAACGCTTTCTGTTTGAGTTTTCTTCAATGAGTTGCGGAAAGAGCATGTAATGGTCTTTGATTGTAATGAAAGTTTTTCTGGTGGTGTTGGCCGAGGATGTAGGTTGTAAAGGTAAACCACGTATATCTTGTATTATGGTTGTGTACTTGTTTATCTTCTGTCTTTTATTATTTCTCCATATTTGGTTCAAATCACCAGTTTCCCTTTGTGATCATTTGTTCCGCTGTGCTCGGGGTGCCAATTTCCCCAATAATTGGTATCAGAGCCAATGAAAGGTTTGTGTGACTGAACCTGGAATTGAACGATGGTTTATTGTTCGGTTGGAGAAATATGTTTGAAGATAATTTTTCAACCGGTGTGTACACAAAGATGGATTTGTAATGTGATTTACGAGTCGGAGGTTCAACTTGGTAGAAATACATGTTCTTCGTTTGGTTTTCATGATGTAGTATGGGATGCAGAATAAGGATGGATGAGGTGGACAACATATATACTTCTTGAAGGGTGTTAGTAACCATACACTGTAAAGAATGGGTTGCAAAGTTTGAAGAAAGGATGAGGCTGTGAGGTCTCATGTAGAAGCAAGTCCAACAAAGCTTCAAAGTTATGCACGAGATGTTATATATTTATGTTCTTAAATATATGTTAAAATATTCTTGATGACTTGCACGTAATATCAAGAATGTGTCTGATCTCGAAAGCATGTACCACAGTAATATGGGCATTCACACGGTATATATTCTGAGCGAGTATGTTGGGTGTGATGGTGGTAAAAAGTATGTCAGATTGGTGACGGCTTTGGGAATCGCTCAAAGGACTAAAGCTTATTAATCACAGTGGAGATATCTGACGGTTTATTTCAGATATACGGTAATCATGACATGTGATGGAGTATGATATTGAAGTTAATTCTTCCTTTATAGGTTAGAGTTCAATATGTTGTTAGCTTACAGGTTAGGTGGAGCTAGCGGTGGTTCTTCTGGATGGTTCTCTTGGTGATAAATGGTGGAGTCTGTGCAAGGATCCGTTGATGGGGAATGAATATTTTCATGGTGTTTGTGAAACATGATCAATTTCACAAGTGTTCTTCAGGTAGAAGATGGTTTGAAGACTTTTATCAACATCATGGTGGTTTTGGTCGAAAAGATGGTTCTATGAAGGTGGAAGTTCGTATGAGCTTCAAAATAATTCTACGGGTATATAGAGATAGTGTGCAACCGGACGGATGTGATTCTTTGTTTGATCGTCTCATACTTGAAAGCATGATCCGAGGTGGAGAATTGTTGGTATAAGTCGGTGGTTAATAGTTTGACTTTTGGTTAAACTGTATTGGTGAAAACTTGTTCCTAAAGTTTAGGAACTTAAAAGCCAAGTTAGGAAAACGTGTTCCCAAAGTTAAGGTTTCTTAAGGGCTAAGTTTGTGTCTCTATAAATAGGAGTAAAATTGGAGGTTCGTAATCAATCCAACCTAGAAAAGTGGTAAGACCTTGTGCTTAAGCTTTTTGTTCTCTTTGGTAGGGAGGTTCGAGTGCTACCGTGAAGGTCAATATCGGTGTAAGTGAAAAACTTGTAAAAAGAAAATTTTGGTGTTCTAGTGTTTAGGGTTTAGAGCTTTTCCCTAAACCAAGTTTCTAGAGAGTTTCTTTGTTTCTCCTCTGTTACTGGCAGTTGTGAAGAAGGTGTGGAAGAGAAGACATGAGGCTGGTTTGAAGAATGTTTTAGAGAGTTGATTTCTAAGGTTTCTTCAATGGTATTCTCGGGTATGTCTTGTTAACTCTTTTTGTTTGAGTTTTCTTCAATGAGTTGTGGAAAGAGCATGTAATGGTCTTTGATTGTAATGAAAGTTTTTCTGGTGGTGTTGGTCGTGGATATAACTGTAAATGTGAACCACGTATATCTTATGTTATGGTTGTGTACTTGTTTATCTTCTGTCTCTTTTATTATTTCTTCATATTTGGTTCAAATCACCAATTACCTTTTGTAATCCTGTGCTCCACTGCGTTTGGGGTGCCAATTTCTCTAAACATATCTTCCAATTGATGTTCATACTATAGAATTAAATGAAAAATATTTTGCGAAAGCACGTACAAGACCTGGTTTTTTCTAGGGCGCTGGTAGATCACTCAATCCATTCCAAAAACTATGTACTAGTAATTTGACTTCTGAATAAATTTTGGGATTTCATTAAAAACCTAATCTCAAGGATTTCTTGAAAGAAGAGTTAGATACTTTGTCGCATTAAAAAAATGCTTCGACGCCTTAAACATTGGTCTAGACTCGAGTCGTGAATATTTGCGATTTTGCTTCTAAAATATTGTAATCATGTTTCTGACAAACTAGATTTTCTAACTTCGTTCAACATAATTTACATTTCATATCTTTGATATAATGTCTCTGTAATACTGCTACAGTTTAATCAGAATGAAAAACTATATGATGGAATTTTTTAAACAGAGACAATATCTTATTGATATCGTATTTATGAGTACCAGGATAAGTAATTAATGGGGTATCCAAACAGAAGATGGCGAGATACTACGGAATTAGGTCTAATAAACTAGCCCGCAGACATGCATGTACTAGGCTACAGACAAGAATGAGATCAAACAGTGATGTTGTATAATAGTCCATCTTACTCTTTTTGTCCAAGTTATTAAGACAGAATTATTAAATATCTTAGAATATGAGATCGAACAGTGATATTGCGAATAAGAGTCCATCTTACTTTTTTCCATCCAAATTATTAAGACAGAATATTAAATATTTTAGATTAGAAAATAAATCTACAAATCATAGATTTTTATTCTCTTTTTTTAATTACTCTTAATATATTCTCAATAGCTAGACTCATTGGATAAATTTTGGTGATACGTATACATCATATTTGATAGTGTCTGACATTTACCTAGCACGTAATAGACACATCAAAATTTAGAAAATCAAAATAAATTAATCATAATGTTAAATTTGTTCTCCTTAAATCAATTTTAAAAATTATTTGTAAAAGACTTGATCAGTATTTCATATTCCATATGTCTCAAGAAAAGTAATATTTTTATTTTTTCAATTTGGTATAGTTTTAAGCAAAAATTAAAAAGAAAGTATCACTCTTGGAACGGAAGTAGTATTATAAATTTTATATAATTGTAGTCAACTATTTAAAAATAAAAACAATTATTTTATCGAGTAGATTTGGTAAAATTTTTATTTTAATGATGTACATATGTAAAATGTATTGTTATGGTATTATATTAATCATCTCTAATTGTGTTATGTGTCCGTATCCGTACAATATAGCAAAAATCTTAATATCACAAGGGTTCCACTTGGTGAAATCTGTGTCATTACAACAACAACTTGTACCTTAAACTCCTTGCTAACAGACTCAAAGTGGTTATACCCTCACTTATTTCTAAAACACAAGGGGCTTTCATTCATGATAAGCAAATACCTGAAGGCATCTCAGTAGTCAATGAATGCATTGATAGTGGTTAAACAAGGTGTTCAAGGAATTCAATGTAAGATTGACATGGAAAAACGTTCGATAACATCAGTTGGAACTCTCTTCACTATTCTAGGTAAGCATGGGTTCGACACTAAATGGATAAACTGGATTTGATGGTGTGTGACAACAACACAACTTTTTTAACTAGTAAATGGTGCATCCACTGATAGGTTTCAACCATCAAAAGGGATCAAACAAGACTGCTCTTTATCTTCTTTTCTTTTTCTCTTGGCTGTGGAAATTCTTTCGAAACTACTTAATGATGCATTAGCAAGAGGAAGGCTTCATGATTTTCAGGTGGCGAATGAAGGCACAGTTATTTCACACTTACAATTCGCTGATGATACGATTATTCTCCTTAATGCATCTGAACTCGAGTTGAAAAAGGTTGCATGTATAAAATGCGGCGGTTTCTTTGGGAGAGGATGGGGAGCATAAGAAAATGAGTTGGGTATCGTGGAAGAAGATTAGAAAACCTAAGAAACAAGGAGGGCTAGGTATAAAATGTTTAAGAAATGGATTTGGAGATACTCGAAGGAAAAAAACGACTCTTTGGAGAAGGATAATACAAGAAAAGTTTTACACTGATCCTCACTTTCTTATACCGGCAGAACCTAACAAGACAATTGGTTAGAGCATGTGGATGAAAATATTAAAAACAAGCCGACTTACACCTTTGTATAAAATTAAAGGTGAATAATGCAAGATCTACCAGTTTTTGACATGATTGGTGGCTTAATGATCAAGCTCCAAAGGTGAAATACCCCAGATTATATAAGATTAGTTTATAAAAAAATGCTTATATAAGTGAACTTTGCTTGAATACCTCCTGGATATTGGATTTCAGAAGACCACTTGACCCTGCAGAAAGTATAGATTTGCTAGAATTAAATCATGATATCAGGAACCTAACATTATCGCTCAACGATGATGTCTTGGATGGTGATTTCACTACTGACAACATTTATAACATGTTAATTAAGGAAGAATCTGATTTTAGATTTATAGCTTCTTCTGCCTACTCTCCCACCTAAAGTATTGTTCTTCACTTTGGCTAACCTTCATGACTCTATACCTATTAGAGAGATGTTACACCACAAAGGAGTCTCGATCCCTTCCACTGTATGTGTTCTCTACAATAGAGACCCAGAAAATATTCCTCACTTATTGTTGCATTGTGACTTTATTCAAACTTTATGGAACTAATTTACAAATGCTTGTGGTGTATCTTGGGCTATTAACGGCAAAGTCAGACAATAATTTGAAGCTTTGAAGCTTAATGGGTTTAATGGACGCTATAAAACAATTTGGCCTCTCATCCTATACGCCATAATATGGGAGACTTGGAAGAAGAGGATTAAACAATCATCCTTTGGTCTACTGTTGAAGATACCTCAAACCGTTTGTCAATTACTTAAACTTTGCTTCACTGGGAAATAACCGGCCGTTATGTTGTAAGTTGTGTTTTTTCTCTTGTTTTCGGCTACAAAAACACTTTGTACATATTTCTTTTCTTTTCAATTAATATAACCTTTCCATTTCAAAAATAAAAAGACAAAAAAACAACAACTTGCACCTTAATAGATTTCTGTAAAACTTGTTCCAATTCGGTTTTACAGCAGGTTATGATATTATTTATTTTTTTCGCACTAGTCTATTCATTTGCGCTTAGGTTTATTTTCTAGTGACTTTTTGTCGATTGATTTTTTCATCTAATGCATGTTATCAAATGTTAAAGTTGAACATGATTAATCGCCTGGTTCCAAAGTGCAAATACATCCATTTTTTATTTTTGCAGTAGTATATCACTTTTATAAACGCTCAGGAAATAACCTATTGAGGGGCTGAGCTAGGTATAAGCATGTCCCTGATTTTGGCCCACCATATTTTCGTTATAGAAATTCTATAAATATTTGGTTTTATTCCACGTATTAATATGATTACTTGATATAAATTTGTAGCTTATAAAATTTTAGTCCATGCAATAATCTAAATTTTATTCTTTATATATATATTTTTCTTTTTCTTTTTACATAAATCATAATTTTTTTTTTCAATCCCACTTTGTTACTAATTTATTTTGCATTTTCATCATTATTTAGTTATATATTTAGTATTGTACATTAAACCGTCCATTAATTATGTGACTAGTTTAAAAAATTTGCCACAGCCTTCGACGACCTTAGCAGTCTTTGTTAGGGGTGCACATCGGTCGGTCGGGCCGTTTTTTTTTACTAAAACCGTAAATCGAACCGATCAGCCCTTGGTTTATAAAATATGAACCTTAAATTATGTGGTCAATATCGGCCGTTACGGCCGCGATAACGGCGATATTCAAGGTATCGCTTCAAGAGCGCGACGAATTACCGTATTGGCCGATACGGCCGAGATTCGCCCGATATTCAAGGTATATGCTTGTTGCAAATTCGAAGATTGTTGAAAATAGTTGAATATAAAATTTGGGACTCCCGATATTTCGCCGACAATCTCCCAGAGATATTGTTATCAAGGTGTCAAGGTCCCGTCCGCGAAGAGACCGAGATCCGAGATTAACTACATTGACAGTAACCAAACCGTCATATGAACGGTTTGGTTTTTAGACCGGCCAACTCGGACCGGTCGTGATCGGTTTTTGCTTCGTTTTTAACTTTCAAATAGGTTTGACAAAAAAATTGTTAATATGAAAAAAATGTTAACAGAAAATCATAAGATCTCAAACATTACCAGTTTCCCCTTTTGAAATTAAACATACCAAACAATCACAAACGCACAAAGATATTCTTAAACTTTTCAATTGTAACCAAAACAATAACAATAACAATAATAATAATACCACCAAAAAAATAAAGGACATACAACATCAAAAATTCAATAACCATGCAATTCAAAATCATATTTCATATCATCTTAACACCTTGTTCTTCTAAAAAAAGTTGAGCTCAAATCTTTGAAACACAACCACCAGAAATTCAACGATATCATTCAAACCCCAAAATATGTTCCAATTCCTTCTACATCTCATTGCTAGTTCTATCTTTCTTCTTTTTCTCTGCTAACCTAACTCAGAACCACTATCACACTCATCTCACGAACCCATTTCTTCTCTTCAAACCAACAACAACAAAAAAAAACTTTATAATTTCTCAAACTTTCGCTGCCAACATCCATACCCATAATAAATCAGCTTAAACACTAGCTAAAATCACAAAGGTGATTACATTGGACATGGTAACCATCACCAGAGGTGTTGCATGTGGTATGTGAGAAGATTAAGAATAATAAGCAAAAAAAGAAGAAGAAGGTGTTGGTGGGTTAGTAGTGGCAGTGCTCGTGGTGGATGTCGGTGGATGGGTAGTAAAGTAGTACTCAATGAGTAGAGAGGTTGAGTGGAGAACAAAATGAGAAGGAGAAAAAGAGTAGAAGACGACTGTTTTCTTTTAGGGTTTAGTTTATGTTATATATATATAGGATATATAAATGGCTAGGATTAGATTACACTTAAAATCAATGTTTATGACTTAGTCTGGTTCTACTCGGTTCAGTTCGGCCGGTTTTAGATCTCAAACCGTGAACCGAGCCGATAGATCGACGGTTTCCACACCGACCGTTGGATGATCGGTTCGACTCGGTTCCGGTCCGGTTTTATAGTTCCGGTCATTTTTTTGTGGAGCCCTAGTCTGTGTTGCTTCAGCCTTACCCAAAGAAAAATCTTGGGTACATTCCTTTGAACACTAGTTTGACGTTTGAATTTTAATTTTTTATTGTCTAAATGTTAGCTAAATACCAACCACTTTTAGACAAACGTAAATTTTGGCAACACAAGGATCCGTTGACATGATTAGAATGACATTATCTTGATATTTTGACGTATATTTCTTATAAAACCCAAATGGAAATTAATTTGAAGCTAATTTTTTGGTTACATGTTCTTCTTATGAATCTATACATTCCTGCCAAAAATAAGTGCATTCGGAGATATGAAACCTCACCATCCACAAAGTTTAATTTCAACTGTTGATTTTCAAAATGATAGATGATGGTCTTATATATTTCGGAATACGCTCATTCTTTAAGGAATGTAAAGCCTTATAAAAAGTACATATCACCAAAAAAATAGTTTTAAATTTATTTCTGTTTAATTTTTATAATAAAAAATATTAAAATATTAAAATACTATCATTTTAATTATGTCAATAAATCTTTCCTCGGCTTATATTTAAATATAAATCTTAACAAAAGAAAAAATAGAAGTGTCTTATTTACAGAGTGAGATATATATTCTCATAACATATATAGTATCTCTTATCCACTTCATTCTTACCAGTGTAAACAGAGTTTGTCCATACCATGTCTCCTAAGAGAGAATGATATACAAATCACACTGAAGTTCATTGGGTCCAGAAAATAATAACAACAGTAGGTGCACGTTGGTGGTCAGAATTGAATTCATACTGCCATGAAGCATGAGCTAGCATATTTCTTACATGGGGTTACAGCTGTTTACCCATTAAAGAATCTTGAAATCAGACTTTACACATCAATGTTTTCGTAATAAGAATTTATCCACAATTTAAAATTTTAATCCGTCATAAATATTCGAATAACAAAAGATTATATTTTGTTAACTTAATTACTGATTTGCCATTTTTCTAAAATTCCAAAATAAATAAATTTGGTCAATTTTTCAAATAATAGTTAGCTTTTTTTCGGATTATATATTTTAGGATAAATTTTTTGACCGGTTTTTTTGGTTGGTGTTTGAAAAAACTTAAATCTAGGTTATTCAAGTAATCAATTTATATTCTGTTTACCAAAATATTTTTTTTCTGCATACACAAATTTGTTAATTTTTGTTAGGTGGTTTATGCATAAACGGATTTTACATTTTATTTTGATTCATTTGCAGCTCATTTTTATTTTCGCAGTTTATCTTAATATTGGTTCATTTGTGTCAATACACAAAAATACGTATAAACGGGTTTGCGTGCGGTTCTTTTTGTTTCAATATGAATTTTTGTTTTCTTTGTGATTTATCATTTGATTACCTGTATCCTGCATCTGTTTTTTCTATATCCTGTATAATATTTTGATTCACATATCAATCACACGAGTCAACATTTGGATCTTGTTTAGCAAAAGGCTCCTTGCTACTTGATGAACCATGGCAACTGTTTTGCTTTTACGTACCTTAAGCTGCTCCAATGCTTTTGCAGCTTTTCTTAGTCACCCTTGTAATTGCTTTGTTAGCTTTTTTTTTTAATAAACAAATAAAAAAACGCTCTATTTTTTTATATAATTTTATTTAATGGTTGAAACCGGACTTACTAAGTTCCATAGAACATAAAATGGGAATTCGAACAATTGCAAAGAGCAGCAAAGACATTCTCTCATCAAACCCAACAGTATACATTATTATGGTATATGGAGAAAATGAACTTATAATGTTTTGTTTTTTGGTCTTGGTGGGAATGGATCTTAGGACCAAGGGGTCACTAAGGTTACTATCTTATTTTCACTTTTGTGAATGAACCTTTAGTCCCATATTGGAGAAACTAAAAATGATTCATCTCCTTATTACCAAGAAAGTTGCATCTAAGGGAAGGCCCTTAGGGGTTTAGACACTTTTGTGCTTGGGAGAGGACTAAGGCTATGGGCTAGTTGGTGCAACCATACTTTTCACACACGTGAAGCACCGAACCACGCACGCTCGGGTGCGGGTTCGCTTGTGGTTGTGGTTGTGGTTGTGGATGCGGCTGCGGGCCAACCAAGACTTATCCTTTTGGAAAAATTATTTCCTTAAAGAATTTAAAACTAAATTAAACTTCGTTTTAATAGGGGGCGTCTGACCCAACGATATTTAAGCTGAATTAAAGAGAGAATAAATTGACCGTTTTTAATTCCGTTTTAAACATTATGTCTGTGCTTCATGCACGAAATTGATTGCTATTAAAACTATTCTCTTCTTCTGCCTATAAAAGAAAACGAATTTCTTCATTTCAACTTACTCCAGAAGCATCTACTATCCTGTCTTCTTTTCCCCTCTTCTTGCTTTGTTTTGCGCACATCTTGTTTATTTCCCTTCCATCTAAATTGATGTTGAGTTCGTTTGAGGGTGACTAGTATTGTGGTTATAATAGTCATAACGGACAGTTCTATCCGGGACACATCTCCGTTGTGGGGGTATAACATCTCTCATTTTTTAGGAGTGCCCTTGGACTATTATGTTAAGGACAATTTGCTGAGCAGGTGGCTCTGTCCATTGTGTGATATCAATTCAGAGATTTCATTAACCTTAACATTTTCTTCTGTTTGGTGCTTCTTATTGTTGCAGAACCAACAATCTTAACACAATAATAACTTCTTCTGTAACAATGGGTAAAAGTGATGTTGACAGACAAGAAAAATTCAACGATAAAGATTTCAAAAAATGGCAATCCAAGATGTTGTTCTTTCTGAGTTTCCATATGCTAGATGAATTATTTCTGAAATCCTTTGATGAGACTTTGAATAATGCTGGAAATAAAAGGGAGTTGGAAAGTTGGGATAGACAGAATTATATGGCAAAAAATCATATTCTGAACTTTTTAGAAGATGCACTGTATGATTTTTATAATTCAAAAGACAACTTCTCTGCTTTTGATTTATGGGTTGTTTTAGAGGCAAAATACCAAGCTGAAACTGTTGGAAGTAAGAAATTTTTGGTAGCTAGGTTCCTGGAATACAAAATGTCAAAAGAAAAATCTGTGGTTGATCAATTCCTTGAACTTTAGCGTATTATAAATGAAATTCTTGCTGAAGGTATGGTGATAGATGAAACGTTTCAAGTGTCTGTTGTGATTGAGAAATTACTGTCTTCCTGGTCTGAATACAAACGTAGATTGAGATATGAAACTGGTGAAGTCAGTATGGTTGAATTGGGTAAGAAGATTCAAGTAGAAGAATTATTGTGCTCTAAGGACAAAAACGTATCTTCTACAAGGGACATATCTAACAAGGCTCATGTAATTGAACACAAGTCTTCCAATACTGAAAAGGGCAACAACAGCAAATGCAACCCTAAGCCTAATCATCACAAGAAAGGTATGCTTCAGAAACCCGAATCTGGCATTGGTAAAATGAAAGGTGCCTTTTATGTGTGTGGAACTCCTGGCCATGTGGCAATGCACTGTAGAAAACGTAAGGACTTTAACAATAAGAAAGACAATGCTAATTTGGTTGAAAACAACAAAAACGAGTTTTCTGGCACGGTGTCTGAACTCAATATGGTAACCAATGTGAGAGACTGGTGGGTAGACTCTGGTGCTACCAAGCATGTCTGTGGAAACATGGATATGTTCACCTCATATCAGAAGGTAGGGGAAGGAAAGAAACTCTAAATGGGTAACTCATCCGCAGCACAGGTTGCGGGAAAAGGCAAAGTTGGGCTAAAGCTCACTTCTAGCAAAACTCTCACATTGCATGAAGTTCTTCATGTTCCGGACATCTGCAAAAATCTTGTATCTTGTGGTGTTTTAGATGATAAGAGTTTTAAACTTGTTTTTGAATCTGGGAAAGTTATTGTCACTAAGGGTAAGGATTATGTAGGAAAGGGTTATAAGACCGAGGGTCTCTACAAACTAAATGTAACCTCTATCGAAATGAATAAAATTGATTCTTTTGTTTATGTTTGTGTGTCATTGAATGTTTGGCATGATAGAATTGGACATATAAACTATAAGTCGATGAATAAACTGGCTAGCATAGGCTGCATACCAAATTTAGTTTGGATAATGAACATAAATGTGAAATATGCGTAGAATCAAAATATGCTAAAAAACCTTATAGGAAAATATTCAGAGAAATTCTAAACCCTTAGAATTAATTCATTCAGACCTAGTTGACATGAAATCAGTTCAAACTAGAGGTGGTAAGAAATGGTTTGTCACTTTTATAGATGATTGTACGAGGTACTGTCACATATATTTACTTAAAGGTAAGGATGGTACCTTAGAAGCCTTTAAGATGTATAAACTAGAAGTTGAAAACCAAATGAGTGCTGCCACTAAAACTGTTAGGTATGATCGTGGTGGTGAGTATGTAATCCCTATAAGAGATTTTTGCATAGAACACGACATTTTACATGAAGTAACCCCTCCTTATTCACCACAATCTAATGGTGTGGCTGAACGGAAGAACCGAACCCTTAAGGAGATGATGAATGACATGTTAATTAGTTCAGTATTACCTGCAAACTTGTGGGGGGAGGTCGTCCTCTCAGCTTGCTATGTCTTGAACAAAATACCTTTTAAAGGGTCAGACAAAACTCCATATGAGTTATGGAAAGGTAGACAACCTTCTTATGCATACTTTAAAGTGTGAGGGTGTTTGACTAAGGTGTCCATTCCTCCACCTAAGAGAACCAAGATAGGACCCAAAAATGTTGACTGTGTCTTCATAGGGTATCCTGAACATACTACTGCATATAGATTTATGGTTGTAAGTTCTGAAATTTCTGAAATTGGTGTGAATACTATTATGGAATCTAGGGATGCTGTGTTCTTTGAAAATATTTTTCCATTGAAATCTGATTCTCGCATGATATGTTTTGATCCCCTAGATGTCCCTTCGACTTGTCATACATTACCTTTAGAGGAAGATGGATTTGAATCTGAGCCTAGAAGAGATAAAAGACTTAGAACTGAAAAATCTTTTGGGCCAGACTTCATAACATGCTTAGCTGAGACTGATCCACGGACTTATAGAGAAGCCATGACTTCTTCTGAAACTCCATGAGGGAAAGAATCCTCCATTAGTGAAATGGATTCCATTATACAGAATGGTACTTGGGAGATTGTAGATTTACCTCTAGGGTGTAAACCCATAGGTTGTAAATGGATCTTCAAAAGGAAACGTAAGGTAGATGGAACTGTGGAAAAATACAAAGCTAGATTAGTAGCTAAAGGCTATAAACAGATAGAAAGTGTAGATTTCTTTGATACTTCTTCACCTGTTACGAGAATTACTTCCATTAGGATGTTAATTGTTATTGCCGCCATTCATAACTTAGAGATACATCAAATGGATGTAAAACAACTTTTCTAAATGGTGAATTAGATGAAGAAATTTATATGGACCAACCTGAGGGATTTGTAGTGAAAGGTTGTGAAAACAAAGTTTGTAAACTGAAAAAATATTTGTATGGTTTGAAACAAGCACCTAAACAATGGCATGAAAAATTTGATCAAGTAATGATCTCTAGTGGTTTTAAAATCAATGAATATGATAAGTGTGTTTATAATAAACTTGTGAATGATGCTTGTGTGATTGTATGCTTGTATGTTGATGATATGTTTATACTTGGTACAAACATGGATGTAATTAATTACACAAAGAACATGTTAAATGAGAATTTTGACATGAAAGACTTAGGCCCCGGTGATGTGATCTTAGGGATGAAGATTAGAAGAAATTCTAATAGATATAGTCCTAGTCAATCTAATTATGTTGAATCTGTGCTTAAGAAATATAACCAGTTTGATAGTAAACCTACTTGTACTCCGTATGATCCTTATTGTAGACTCAAAAAGAATAAGGGTAATGGAGTTTCACAACTTGAATATTCACGTGTTATAGGAAGTCTGATGTATTTGATGAATTGTACGAGACCATACATTGCTTATGCTGTGAGTAGAAAGAGTAGGCATACCTGTAATCCAGGGCAGGAGCATTGGGATGCACTTATTAGAATGTTAAGGTACTTGAAGTAAACTTTGAACTTTTATTTAAATTATGAGAGATAACTTGCAGTCTTTGAAGGATTTTGTGATGCAAACTGGATATCAGACTCAGAGGAGTCTAGTCTACGAGTGGATATGTGTTCACTCTAGCATGTGGGTCTGTATCTTGGAAGAGTTCCAAACTGACATGTATAGCTCGATCCACTATGGAATCAGAGTTTATTGCTTTAGATAAAGCAGGAGAGGAAGCCGCTTGGCTAAGATGTTTTTTAGAAGACATTCCTCTTTGGCATAGGCCTGTGCCACCTATATCTATACATTGTGATAGTCAAGCTGCAATAGCTAATGCTAAAACAACAACTATAATGGGAAGTCTATACACATTCGTAAGAGACATAATTCCCTAAAACAACTAATCTTAACTGGCGTTATTTCTGTTGACTCTGTGAGGTCTAAGGAGAATATCGCGGACCCTTTGACGAAATTTTTATCCAAGGAGATAGTTAGTAATGCATCGAGGGGGATGGGGCTTAAGCTCATTAAATAAACTTTCCATGAAGGATACTCAACCTTGTTGACTGGAGATCCCAAGATCAAGGTTTTGAATGAGACAACTAATTTATGGTGAGTTAAAGGAAACACTCTCATAGAATTTCATTCTCTGTCCCTTCCCTATGGTGTAGATGTGATAGTGTGACTGCATGTGAAGGATGACTTTTTATTAAGTCTTAATGAGTTTTATAGTTTCAATTTAAGATTGAAGTGGGGTGTAGCAGTAAACACTCTTGATAGAACTCCCCTATCTGAATGAGGAAGTGGAACGCTTCCTATGAGAATAAAGATGATTCTCTAGAGCATTCTGAGAAACGGGATACGTCCATGGCCAAAATGGACACAACGACACGAACTTGACAGCACCTAAAGTGATTTCACGCGTAGAAGTTATTGATGAACTACACCAAACGATGGTAGTTCAAGACATCGCGTTCACTGTCCATCAAGTAGTTCCGGTAATTTCTCACTAAGAAAAGGTTCAAGACCTTATGGACACCTATTGCCTATAATGGTATTTCTCGCTTTCCGATTTCTGATTTTCATCGGGTTTTCATTCATGTGAGGGATTGTTGGAGAAAATGAACTTATAATGTTTTGTTTTTTGGTCTTGGTGGGAATGGATCTTAGGACCAAGGGGTCACTAAGGAAACTAGCTCATTTTCACTTTTGTGAATGAACCTTTAGTCCCACATTGGAGAAACTAAAGATGATTCCTCTCCTTATTACGAAGAAAGTTGCATCTAAGAGAGAGCCCTTAGGGGTTTAGACACTTTTGTGGTTGGAGAAGACTAAGGCTATGGGCTAGTTGGTGCAACCATACTTTTCACACACGCGCGGTGCTTTGTACCGAAGCACGCACGCTCGGGCTCGGGTGCGGGTGCGGTTGAGGATACGGCTGTGGCTGCGGGTGTGGCTTTGGATGTGGCTGCGGTTGCGGTTGCGGTTGCGGTTGTGGTTGTGGTTGCGGGTGCGGGCATGGCTGCGGCTGCGGGCCAACCAAGACTTATCCTTTTGGAAAAATTATTTCAAATTATTTCCTTAAAGAATTTAAAACTAAATTAAAATTCGTTTTAATGTGGGGGGCGTCTGACCCAACGATATTTAAGCTGAATTAAAGAGGGAATAAATTGACCGTTTTTTAATTCCGTTTTAAACATTAAATCCGTGCTCCATGCACGGAATTGAATTTCAAATTCCGTGCTTCATGCACGGAATTGATTGCCATTAAAACTATTCTCTTCTTCTGCCTATAGAAGAAAACAAATTTCTTCATTTCAACTTACTCCAGAAGCAGTTACTATCCTGTCTTCTTTTCCCCTCTTCTTGCTTTGTTTTGCGCACTGCTTGTTTATTTCCCTTCCATCTAAATTGCTGTTGAGTTCGTTTGAGGGTGACTAGTATTGTGCTTATACTAGTTATAACGGGCAGTTCTATCCTGGACACATCTCCGTCGTGGGGGTATAGCATCTCTCATTTTTTAGGAGTACCCTTGGACTATTGTGTTAAGGACAATTTGATGAGCCGGTGACTTTGTCCATTGTGTGATATCAATTCAGAGATTTCATTAACCTTAACACCTTCTTCTGTTTAGTGCTTTATATTATTGCAGAACCAACAGTATATATACATACGTATAGCAACTCAACGCCCATGGTAATTTCTCTTCCTAGAACCATTAATAAAATAAATTATACAAGTATTGTACTCTTAGCTTTCTTTTGTGTTACATCAGCTCCATTTTTAATCGCATTATGTAATAAAGCAGTGCTTAGCTAGACAACATTCCAGATCGAAATCTCCATTCTCAAACCTGAAAATACTACCTCATATTGTTGATTTCAGTTGCGTTGGATCTTTTGAACATCCCGGAAAGAAATCTTCAATCACAACCATGCTTTAAGTAATTACATTATATTATAAATAAAAAACAAACAATCTTAATAAATAAAAGCAGAATATGCATAAGTTAGTTAAAAAAACTTAAAAAGAAATAAATAACAATGTAAAAGAAAAGATCGATAACTTTTAAGACTATTATCATAGTAGTTCTGAAGAAGATACTAATGTATAACTTTTAAGACTATTATCATAGTAGTTCCGAAGAAGACACTAATGTATTAACGGATATGAAACTGGAACGAAGAATGTGTAAACTAGTTCTTTTTTGATAAAATTAGAAGTATTTGTTAAAAATGATATAAGATTTGATATTTATTTGTTTGTGAAACCCGTAATTGTCGGACTCACTTGACTATTTATCTGTTCGTTTGTTAGACCCATAACATTCGGGCAAACTTGACTTGACTATTTATCTGTTCATTGTTAGACCCATAATATTCGGACAAACTTAACTCGTCTACTTATAAAAACGAAAACTAATATAAATGGGAAATGGGGGAATTAGAAGATTTTTTAGGAGAGTTAAATTAAAAAAATTAACTATAATTTTCTTTTAAAAATATCCTTGTATTTGATATTAAATACATTATTATCCAAAAAACTGTATGAACACTTATTTTAAATATATTAGTGTGTAAACACGAAATATAAGAATATACTGTGGATAATCGTCTAATTTTTATTCTTACATATCTATCTAATTCTTAACGGGAAACACACTCACATAAACCCCGTCAATCTTATACCATCATCATCATTCAATGCTTGGACAAAACTTTGGCTCATGATATTTCAATTTTTATTTACTGTTTATTATTATGGCCTTATACAGTCAAGAGGGCCTGAAGTTGGAATGTTATGGCCACCATTTAGTCATTTACTCCATTTTCTTTCCATTTCATTGTTTGTTTGTATTTTTTTGATCGATTTCCAATTAATTGCTGGAAGGCTCTGACTATATATGGGGTACGTTGTTTTTTTCTTTCTTTGTTTCTTTTTTAACAACAACTAATGAATTTATTCAAGAAAAAACTGTATATTAATCTTTTCAACTAACGAGATTCGTTTTATAAAAAATCTGAAGATATTTTCTTTGATTTGGTCAAAGATGCCAAGCCCATTATGTAAAAGAATCTTAACCATTGATTAGATAGATAGAAGAGAAAGAAAGTAAGAAAGAAAAATGACATGTAACTAAAGGGATGTCCTACGTAGATATGGAGGATAAGTAGTCAATTTTGGAGTTAATGCGTACCATACAACTTGACTACATATGCCTCTCACTCTCTGTGTAAGTCATATCCTTTCTCCCTTTTTGGTTGTGGGATTAGCTGTGAAGAGATAGCACCAATTCACATTTAGTAGGGTCAATGCCCATATCCCATTTTAATGATCTTGTCAAAATTCACACCAAGTACCTGTTCAAAACTGCCTCTTAGTATTGCAATATGATTTTGTTAACGGTCTGAGTCTGAGTCTGAGTCTGAGTGAGTTCTAGAATTCGTCTTTGTAAGAGGGTGTTTGAATACCAGAAACATAAATTAATCTCAGAAGTTAAAAATAAAAACATGTTGCTCATAAAAAATTAATTTTTTTATTTTTAAAATTTATTTTGAATTTATGTATCGAAATTGATTTCTAATTTTGTTACTTTCAGAAATTAGAAAGCAACTTCTTCATTAGTATCCAAACAGGTTATAAATGTGTTAACCCCACTGTAGCTAAAGAAAAGTGGTAAACTAATGTTGTATTGCACATTTACAACTGTTATACTCCCTCCGTTTCAGGAAAAGAGTTACTTTTCCTATTTGCACAATTATTAAGGCAAGATGAGAGAGAATAACTTTTATAATTTATTTCCAAATTTGCCCTAACAAAAAGTTTAATACTACATATATCTTTATAATGAGAATAATAACATTTCTTAAAATAACAAGGATAATTTTGAAAGTTTGTTATATTGAAAAAGAAAGTAATTCTTTTGTTGGAACAAAAAATTAAAGAGAAAGTAACTCTTTTCTTGAAACGGAGGGAGTATTAGTTTGTGGTAAGCAGAGGAATATTATAAAACAAAAAGAATAATGAAAATCTTTGCAGTAGCAGACTGTTTTTCCTACCATTTTATGTCAACAACAATTTTTATCGGCATGAATTAACATTGTATATAGATCAAAGAGGCAAACTTTAGATTACAAGACAGACTTTTAAAAGATAGATTTCTGATACAACGATAATTTTTTTTATCCTAGGTCGATTACTGATCGTTAAAAATTTGGTTCACTTGATATTTTAAGTCACTTGAGAGATTTAGAGCCAACAAGCATAGGTTGGGTTACAACTAACCACGAGATCAAAAAAATGCAATTATAACAATATAAAGGTGGAAAAGTGAAATATTTTGCCCCATAGGTAAAAAATCATCTTCAATGAATTTTTTAAGTAAATATTTATTAAAGAATGTTGAAATCATCAAATTTAGTTAATGCTTATAACAATTCTCTAGGATAATTATCCAAATATGAAAGTTATTTGATCTTGTTTGCCTAGATACTAGAGAATCATAAATAGGGTTTGATATTTTCCATTTTTTTTATGTAAGTCTGGTTATTTATATTATTATGAGATAAGGGTTAGTTAAAAAAAATTATACGAGTAATAATAAAAAAATTCAATATTAACTTGCCTTTAAACTTGGGACTAGGGAGCAAAAGATAAAAAAAAAAACTACAAAAGTGGTTAAGGCCCGATAGCTTACAATCACAAAAGATTCTATAAGTTGAAATGATATTGATCTTCAATAATTAGATGATACATTACAGAACATTACAATTTCAGGACAAATTCCGAACGGTGAAATTATATAGATGGACGCCACCATTCCTAATAAGTAGGGCGTTATATAAAGAAATTTTGGTAGTTCAGTCTTAAACAATCTTAAGATCTTAAGTGACAAATCGTTGAGTAATTGACCGATAAACTTACTTGGTGGCATTGGCATTGGCATTGGCATTGGCATTCATAAATTGGACAATTTGATAAAATTTACCATGAAATTTATCTATACCTACTATCTGCCGAATTTATTGACAACACCATACCGTAACAATAATTCAACAAAATTATTAAACTTCCAGATTTTAGCAGATATTTCAGGAAATCTTTAAGAAGCCACCATGGGGATCTCTGAATTTTCATTACCTTCCATTTGAAATGACATTATGTCCAAGACCTGCGATGCAAGCGTGTGGGGTTGAGGATGCTATAACTGATCAGATCATCATATCTAAGCCTAGGGACCAAGACAGACATTCGAGAGATAGAGAAGAGGGACCCACCTACAAGGCTCATAGCCCTCTGACAAAAGACAGCTGCCCAACAAGTCAATCTTGTCTTTCCACTCGTGCTACGTGTCACTTGATTAGATTACTTTGCTACTCATGTTTCTACACGTGACCTTGTTTTATATAACTACCACCAGAAAAAGAAAAAGAAAAAAGATGCCAAAGATACTGGCTTCCTACTTTCCTAGACCCTGTCCAGCAGTATCTATCTCGAGACTAGCTGTGATCAAACATGGGCCTAGGCAGATTTAAAGTCCTGATACACCTCTTTAGGCTGAAGATTGATTTGCCCACTACTCTACCAGTCGCCGAGTACGGCTGAGCTAAAGCCCGCTCAATCCACTAGGTCCACCCCATCCAACCGGTGTTTAGGCGGGTGGATATCCAATCCCCATCTTGGCGGATTTGATATGGACAAATTTGCCCAAATGGCTAACGCAATTGGATATTGCGGTGGAAAAGATATGGCATCTTAAATTCCACGGGTTAATATTAGAACAAAAATTAAAATTAGTAATATTAAAGATAATTCAAGAGCTATCATAACTAATGAAATACAAAATAGCTAATGAATTTGTTGATCTTAGATTAATTGTTTGTAGAAAATGTAAAAACGCAAAATACCCAAAGAAAATATGATAAAGAAATTGAAGTTCCTCCAGAAGTTGGGAGTTTAGCTTGGAAACAAAAATGATGCGCCCTCATCTTTTCACATAAATATCTCTGTATTTTATAATTTGTAGATCGGGTGTTTACTCAATTGGCTAAACCAATGATATATTTGTTTTTCCATATAGTACTAGTATCCATCAATTGTGTTTGATAAATTGGTGAAGTGAATGTCAGTATAACCATCATAACCAACACAATTGTAAATTTTCAAGCATGCTAATAAGAACTCCTTCGTCAAATTCTTAAGACCTCGGTCAACATAGTAAAGAACAAGTGTTTATAATGGGTTCGGGAATCATTACTGCTTATGTCAATATATTGAAGTGGGTTACTATGCTGGTTTAGTTTGATTTTTCACACATCAGAGTTCAATTAACTTCATAGTAGTTAGTAATTGTTAAGGTGCGTTACTCAATGGCGAGTTGGAGTGTGTGATTACTTTCCCTTATGGTGATACTAATAATCACTACACCAAATTCAGCATATAGCTACCAAAATTAGCAACAGAGATAGTACGGCTAATTAACAACAGTAAAAGTTGTTGCTAAATTTTAGCAACGGTCTTCTGTTGCTAAATTCGCAACTGTCTATCCTGTTGCTATTAGCAACATCGGAGAGAATACACATGCCACCAGTTCGTGTGGCTGGTGACACTCAATGTTATGTTTCCTCCCAGTCAAATGTCGGTAGAGAATGGAGGAAAGATTGTTCCACCCCTAACTCTAAATCCTATTTGCCCTATCTTTTTTTTTGACAAGAAGAAATTGATTAATTGAAAAGAGGGCTACAAAGACCCATTGTTAGTTGGGCAGAGAAAGGGGAGGGGTTTCTCCATATCTTTCCCGCTCCCTCTGACCGGGCAGAATTAGCAATAGAGTCTGATATCTTGTTTTCCTTTCTACTAATAAAGGATAAGTTACATAATCGAAATAAATTAAAAGTTTTTTACAGTCAACAACTAACGAATGACAGGACCAGTTTTTCTATTTACCCTATCTACTTCACTCTTCACTCTTCTTCAAGTTCACAAGCCTTTTCAGTTTTTACTCTTTACCCGACCACCATTAAGACAATGGCGTTAATTCTTTATTTTGTACTACCACCACCATCATTATCAACATCAAAAACACCTTAATCCATATATCAACCATTACAGTATCGATTGAAATTTCATATCTTCCTTCATCAAATCAAGTTTTTGTAACCTTGGAATTCTAGATCTAGCAGTTTTTAATGGATTTTCTAAGTTAATCACGCAGCTCAAAACCACTATTATTCATTCCTCCTAAGTCTTCTCTTTCAAAATCTTAACTACAACTATAAGAAACCTTAATTTATTTTCCCCCAAATTTTGTCCTGAGTAGATCCTCAATTCAGCTTCCTCGGCTCCCAAAGATCTTTTCAGTAACTCAATTTCAGTTCTTTCGTCTTTTTCTTAACCTAATTTGACTATAAAATTGTAAATTTTTATAACAATTTAAACCTAATAAAAACATGTTTTTGTAGTTTTAAAGTTGCTAAATTTCTCGTTAAATATGAGGAATCAAGCATGTTTTGATTAGGTTTTTTATTATAAATTGATATTTATTGAGTTTATTGAATTTGGGAAACTTCCCGAACTGAGTTGACATGAAAACTTTAGTTTTTTTATTAAACTGAAAAAGACTATATTACCTTGTCTAACAATGGAAAAAAAGATGTTTTGTAGGGGGTAAGGAATGTTCTTGTTAATTTTAAGGCGAAATGTATGTTATAACTGAGGTTGAGGTTTTTTTAACTGAAAACATTATTACTTTGCATCTTTTGTATGCAGGTGATTACTATAGTTATCTGTATGACTAGGTAATGAAGAGTAGCTCGTTTGAGAAGGTTGGGTTAGTTGAAGTCGCACTACCCGAGTATATCTTTTAAAGTTTTGCAGGACGGAAAATGATACACTTATAATTCTCATTTTGAATAAGCTTCCGGCTGGAATGAAGGTTTAATTCAATTATTTTATTCTTAGTTATTTCAGAATGCAGCAGGATGACGCTTTGCGACCATCTAATTTCAGTGCCTCTATATTCGCTAATATGCCAGTGATAGCATTGTAAAAAGTTAGGCTAAGTGCTTTTCTAACTGATACTTTTATCTCCGGACCATTCGTCCCACCTCCTCCAAAAAAGGAAACAATATCCATTCGATTTTTGGCCCAAATGGTCTTTCGGGGAAAATGGCCGGAGCCTACTACCACATTAAAGGTAATGATTAAACCTTTTTTATTTTTGTAAGAAATTGTATATACCATAAACTAATCCACTATGATCTGATACAGATCCAATATCCAAGCAAATTCACTAAACCCTAGTGGAGATTTCAAGATTAGGATACTTCTCTGTTGATTTTGAAATAAGTTCTCAAATGTTGTCTGTTTTTATTATTTTGTTTATTTTGGTATTGGAAACACACAACTCTTATTGGGTTATGACGTTGTTAAATTGTATCAGTTTGACGATTATAGTAAGCTCATCTGCTTTTCCACTATGAGATATGCATATTTCTTGAACAATAACTTCATGTTTTGTGTCATATGAAATTAGTGTTGTCTTGCTGTTTTTAACATATTAGAATGTCTTAATTTCAGGCAGTGGCAATGCTCATAAGAGAATATGTTAAAGCATTACCCCAGGAATCACTTCAATGAAATTTAGTAAATTTTCCCTTGGAACTTTGGCACCTAAAATTGAAGATTTTGTTACAACCTTGTTCTCATGCCTCTATGATTCTCTTTTACTGTCTATTGGAGTTGTATCTCAATTGTAGCGCTAGTCAAATTTTGCATTTCATGGTTCATTTTCTTATCTTAATTAATAAGGCAACTTTGTTGGTTAGTCCAAAATACCCGGACCGAGTTAACCATAAGTCCACCCGGGAAACCCCATTTAACTATAAGTCTAAAAACCATTCGAAAATTCCCAATTACAATTCTGCCCATCACGTGTAGTCATCCCACCTACACTACTCGCATTCTTAACGGAAAAATAGTTTCATCTACTCCACCCACATTACTCGTCTTCATTGCTTTCCCTCATTAAAACCTTAAAATCTAGGGCAAAATCAAAATCAGAAAACACCTGAAACAACATCCAAAAAACCAAAATCGCAATCTGTAATAGCAGGCTTTGATTTCTTTGAGCATTGTATACCTCAAACCTAAGCTACTGTCAGCATTATACTACTGTAAATTTTCCACACCCAAAGAGAAAAATCAACAGAAGTATAAAAGAAATAGTGATTGAAGAACACGATACTCCTCAATCTCCAGCACCGAAGAAGAACAAGAAAGCTTCTACAGTAGATTTTATACCAACAAAATCAAGAAAGAAGAAGAATAATGAAGTTGTTGATTCTCCAACAACATAAAAAAAACGAAACAAACTGTTGTTGATTCTCCAGCAAAATCAAAACAGAAGAAGAACAAAGAAGTTATTGATTCTCAAACAAGATAAAAAAGAATGAAACAAACTGCTGTTGATTCTCCAGCAAAATCAAAAAAGAAGAAGAACAATGAAGTTGTTGATTCTCTAACAACATCGGAAATAAATGAAACACCTGTTGTAGATTCTCCATTTACAAAGAAGAAGAAGAAAAATCTTGTTGTTCGTTCTCCATCTACATCACAGAAGAAGAAGAAGGTTGTTGCTGTTTCTGGAAAAAAAAAGGTACTGATTCTAATCATCGGTGCATATCAATATATAACATACTTTGTTCATGTTATAGGAGTTAGATATAGCATACAACATGGGTACATATTAATATATATATATATATATATTTTCATGTTATAGCACATAGATCTAGCATGCAACACAGGGTAAATATTGACATGTACTTGGTTTTTAGTATATACTGATCAGTACATAACAATGTATACTTATTTTCATGTTATAGCATCTAAATATTGATTGCAGGATAAGTATATATTGATATGTACTTTGTTCTAGATATTGAATTGGATCAGTACATATCAATATATACTTTGTTCATGCTATAGATATAAAAGCATATATATAGATGTATATTGTTCTATACTATAACATCTAGATCTTGCATACAGGATAAGTATATATTGATATGTACTTTGTTCTAATCTTGAATTGGATCAGTACATATCAATGTATACTTTGTTCATGATATAACAAATACATATCAACATATCAAAAATATATACTTTGTTCTATATTATAGTACATATTGATATATTGTAGGAATACTGACAGTGTGTTCATTATGCAGGTGGTGTGAAGAAAACCACAAAGAAGACAAAAGCACCTGCACCTGTTAAAGCAATCAAGGCAGAAAAGCTTGAGTTGACTGAAACTCAGTTGCGGATAATTAGTGAGCAATCATATGGGAACCTTTTTCTGATGTTCTGGTACACAAATGTGGGTGCAGATCACTGGATGAAGAATAAAACTGTTGTGACCAATCTTATAAAGTCTTGTAAGAGAAGTAAAGTTGCGGATGAGCTCAGATTTGAGTTCAAAAGGCATGGAGTTTCATGTATTCTGACATCCACTCCTGAAGAAGTAGGTGTAATCTTTGGAATGCCAAGAGCAGGAAAAAGCCAACATGAAGATATAATGCTAACATCAAGGGGTGGATATAGAAACAATGCTTTCTTCCAGAGGTTCTTTTCTGATGTACAAAAGACTAAAAAGGTAAATAGAGTAAGGATACGGAAGAAGTCTTGAAACTTCTAAGAAAAAAGCCATCAACTAAGAAGAAAGTTGAAGAATCTGAAGAAAAGAAAAGTGATGAAGAATCTGAAGAAATTGGGAGTGATGAAGAAAATGAAGAAGAAGAAAGTGAAGAAGAAAGTGAAGAAGGGATTGAGTAAAAAAGTCAAGAAGTCAGAGATGTTGAAGACCTTGTAAGGATTATATGCCTGTTCATGTGTATCACTTTGTTTTTCACAACAAAAGATGCACATGCCTTGACTGAAAAGTACATTGGTCTTGTGGAGGATCTCGAAGCTGCAAAGAATGTATCATGGCCAGATTTGATACATTCTTAACTAGAATAGTCACTAAATGACAATAAACGCAATCGATAATACTACAGGGTGTCTGAACTATTTGTTGGTAAGAATACGTATTAAAAATATTTTTAGTAGTTTAGTCAATGAGAATCATGATTTACTTTTAACTTTGTTTTGGTGATTTTTTTTTCCAAAACAGATTTGGTATGCAGAGCATACATATTTGCTGGAACCGGAGGAAACAAAGACGATTCCAGAAAAAAAAGTTTGTTCTGAGAATTGTGAAATGGAATCTGTCAAAGTTATGTGCTGAAATCCAAAAAGACATTGATACAACTGAATATGAGGTAATATGTACTTATTTACTACATTTGTGATGTTGTTTTATCCTACAGTATATAATGATATGTATTGAATGTATGATGTTTTTATCCTACAACATATATTGATACGTACTTCATTAAAAAACTTGTTTTTATAATACATATTTCTGAGTACATATTTTGTTATTTTGATACAGTTCAATGAAAATTTCAAGGTTCAATACACCAATGAAGAAAAGCAAATTCTGAATAGAATCACAAGAAGAGTTGCAGAAGAGAAGAGTGAGGATGAAAAGGAAGAAGATAAAGAAGAAACTGCAGGGAAGGAAGTGGAGGAAGATATGAAGAATTGAGAAAGACAATCTTTGAAAAATGGGGTGAAGCAAACACCATGCATCATGAGGATGGACCGCTTGATGCGTCAAAACTTCTGCAAATGTTGAATGACATATACATGTAAGCTTGTCCCATGCAACCTGAAACTGAAGAAGAGTTTCGAGACTCAATTGATGGGAGTCCCACTCATTTAGGCACTGACCCAACAAGAGAATTCCTATCTCCTACTACTCCAACAGATCCTCTTTGTGAAAACATAACAGAAGGTGAAGTAGTTTTGGGAGAAAAAGTGCCAACTGTTCAGATTCCAACAGAAGATGAACAAAATGATGTGAGTGACACCACCGTCAAAAGGGTACCATTTAATGTTGCATTGTCAACACCACCTTCAGTGCACAATTTCTTTGGTGTTGATGTTAAATGTTATTAAAACATGGGCTAAAACTGATCTGGAGAAATAGGTCAAACAAATGCAGGAGAAAAGTAACTCACAGGTAAATAATGCTGGCTAGTTTCACTCTTTATTACAAATGTGTTTATCAATATAACTGTAAATATCAATATGTACTTGATTACAATTGTGTTTTATTATTGTCATATAACTGTAAATATCAATATGTAGTTGATTACAAATGTGTTTTATTATTGTAATATAACTGTACATATCAGTATGTATTTATCTATCATGAATAAAAATCTATGGTTGCAGGATGATTTAGCTAGACTTCAACAAGAAGCAATGAAGAAGGTGGTTGATGCTATAGACCAGAGTCTTGAAACGATTAAAGGGATGTCGCAGAACCCAGATGAACAAGATGTTGAAACCCTGGTCGACAGCTTCGTCGGCATGAAAATCCCTTTGTTTACTGAGATGGCTAAGATGGAAGACATCGAAAAGTTCACATTCGAAGAATTTTTGGACTTAGCCATTTCCAGCAGGAAGTTTATGATGAAGAATATGCATCTCTCAGCCAAGACAATGGTACTGTTTCAAGCAATACTCTGTTTGGGATTGACATTCAAAAACATTTTGATAATTTATTTGGAAATGATTTGCGATGTGTAGATGTTCGACAAGCTACACCTGAGCCAAACCAAATTACACCAGAGAAGAATGTGATTCAAGTAACACCTGAGCAGGAAAGTGACCAGGAGGTATATCTTCTACTTGTGGTAATTTACATTTCTTGTTGTTGTTTGAAAAAATATGATTCAAATATAGTACTAAAAATCTGGATTCAAAAATGCAGGAACAAAAAGTTACAACAACCCAAACGTCAAGCGACGTGACAACCAAACTTGCCAAGATGCTTGCTGCCAAAGCGAAAGCAAAACCAAAGGTTCTTGCAAAGAAGACAGTAAAACCTAGAGAAGAAGTTAGCAGGCGGGTAACTCGTGCAAATCCTGGAAAGAAGAAAGATCCATTATTTGATAGTGGAAGTATGTTTTCTGGAAAGAAGAAGCCAAAAACTGAGAAAAGAAAAAAGACGATAAAGACAAGAAAAGGCAACAAAGCTCGGAAAGCTCAGAAACCAAGAATGAAGTTCATGGATCTTCACAAGTCACCACTCTATGAGAATATGACAGATGAACAAATAGAGATTCTACTTCCATACTTTGAGAAAGGAAAGAGAATGTAAGTACTTACTACTCTTCATTTTACTTTTAAATCAAGTAATTTTTGCAGTACATATCAAAAAAACTTACTTCAATATGTGTTTTTGTTATAAATGTGCAGCTCAGTTGCTTGGAGAGTAGAGAATGGAGGTGGTATCTGCGTCAGCGGGGCTAAAATGGAAGATTTGATCTTCAACAGAGCATTATAGCAAGATCTTCTCAACTATGCTCAATATAAGCTTCAACTGGCGTCTGAAGACGACCAAGCAAATGATGAGGAAGAAAGAAAATACTTTAAAGTGTTGCACCTGGATCCAGCTTCTTGGGTATGTGTTGTTTTCTTCTTTTATACTTTTGAACATTGGTTATGGAAAAAGTATATATTGATATATACTTTTGTGAAATAACCTATTAAACGTTTCTAATTTTCAGTATCATGTCGAAAAGCTAGACTATTTAAAGAGGGCAGAAGTGACTGCTGTCATCATGCCAATCTTGAAAATGAGCAATGACATAGAAAAGATCCTTGTACCAATGTGCCATGGCAACAAGCATTGGACCCTGCTGGAATTTGAGTTTGAAACAGAAAAATTCATACGTTACAACTCATTTGTGGCATTAAGGGACCATTGCTATGAGAATGCCAAGAAAATGTCTGAGTACCTGTTCAACCATATCAATCAGTTCTTGGATGAACATAAAAGAAAGATGGTGAGCACCGTAAGGTTGACTGACTATGGCTGTTCACAACAAGGAATCTGGCCAGACTGCCTTTTGTATGTGATGCATTTTATAAATAGGAGATCAAAGATTGAACGTGATGGGAAAAGTTTGGGAGATGACGAACAACTGATGAAGAAGATTCAGATGAAAAGAATCAAGTTAGCATGTAGGTTGTTGACAGCCACTCATCTTGAAATCAGTTGGGAACCCTCCCAATGAAAATACATGTTTAACTACAAAGTAATTCAGATATGTTTGTAGATCTTGGTCCGAGGAGATAAGTTGGTGCATTTTGGTTTTTGCTAGGCAGGGTTTTGTGGATAGTCTTTCTACGCAGTATGTATTTTAGTAACTTTCTTATTGTGTTTACTTATTGAACTTGGTTTCTACCTTCAATTTGGTTTTTAGTTATTATATATATATATATATATATATATATATATATATATGATGATCTTTATTAGCATTGTTAGGTTTCTATTTAATTTTAGAGTTATATAGAAAGGAAGAACATATTATTATGTGCTAGGAAGTACATATTGATATGTACTTTGTTCTGAAACTCTGAACCAATAGATTCATAATCTAAAACAAGTACATATTGACATGTACTATGAAGTATATATTGATATGAATTTAAAAAATTACTTTTTTTATGTACATTTTTTTGTGTTTTTATAACAACTACAAGATTACGAAAATAAAAGAAAAATGTATTGGGAATAAAAATCACTAATAACTCTAAAATTAAATAAAAATGTATTACTAAAACGAGTGAATGACATTCAACCAATTGTTCATGCATCTTTTAAGATGGAGCAAAATATAAGATTTATATCATCAAATTCACATTATGTCATTAAGAACATAATTCAGTTGGCACACAAACAAGTTCTGAAAAAAAAAACCTAAAAAAATACGACAAGTATCTTCTAAAAGAATTTAAATCCAAAATGTACTAAAAAAAACTGTAATGAAATTAATTCTCATTCATATATTGGTACTGATGGATAACATTGCATGTAGCTTTGTTGTGATGAGCTTTCAATTTACAATTTGAACATGTAACAGGATTTTTGCTCCTCTCCCATGCGCTCTTGATGCAGTTCTTTTTTCTTCTTCCTGAAGGAGCCCTAACTACTATTGGTGGCATAATAGTATCTTCTGCGGTATACTCATCAGGATAATACTTTCACTACCCTTGTACGCAGTATAAGCACTGGATTCAGCCGATGGGCATTTATCCCATTTCCAGTGCATGCAGTCAACACTTCCAATCATCCCCGAAAATCCCCTTTCCTTGTTCTCAGCAAGAAGCAGTTCAACATCACGCTTAGTTGGTGTGTGCAAGAGATTCTTTCTCGTACAGATGGACTATCGTCTTACAGAACCTACGAGTAGCTTCCAACACTGTGGTTTCTCCAATCCGTAAATACTCATCTATTGCATCTGCCGCACATCCGTAAGCTAACATTCTTATTGCGGCAGTCATTTTTTGGTGAGGGGTTAATCCAAGAACACCACAAGCATCTTTTTTTTGAACAAAATAACTATTTACCGCCACAATATCACCCAAAATACGGTTGAATAATTCTCGACGCGTTCTAAATATTTTACGAAATACATTTGGAGGAAACATCGGGTTTCTGGAAAAGTAATCTCTCCATAGAATTTTGGCACTGACATCACGTTGTCTTGGTATTTGTATACGTGTATGTGGCCAGTTCATACTTGAAACAATTAATCCAGCAGTGAGTGCTTGGTTATTATAGTTCAATGCAAGTGAGCTTTCGTCTGATGAGTAATAACTATTGTTATCATCATCGCCTAGTAAAGAAGAAGAAGAAGAAGAAGAAGGAGGAGGAGGAATAAAAGAAGAGGAACCATAGTTGTGAATGTTATTTAGATCGTAAGCCATTTTATTTTTTTGGTTGGTTGTATTGGAGGAGATGGTGGTATTTTTGGTTTGTATTATTGGAGAATCGGGTGAGTTAATTTATAGGAAGATTAAGAAAAGATTTTGAGAATTGAATTGACAATACACGGTTGTTATTTCAATGCAAAAATGAGCGTTTGCTCTTCAGAGATATTAATTGTAGGTTGACAAGAAAATGAAATGCAAATCACCAAAACGTCACAGGGAAAAATGTCAGACTTTAGAATTGATAATACAAAACAGAAAATGTAAAAAAAGTAATTTGAAAAGACAATTCAAATATGACAAAAGATATCTCTTTCACTTTGACTAACAATTCAATGCTAATGAATAACTAGTCTTCCGGATCTTGATTATCGGAGGCCGAGCGCGGTGGCATAAACGGAGGCAAAGATGGTCTGACATTATAGATATTTGATTGGATTGATGATGAAGATCCCTGAGCCATTGTGGTCCACATCGGTGGTGGCATATTCTGAGCATATGAGACAAACCCAATGGGTGGTTGTTGTTGACGAAAATGGGCCAGCTGTGAGTTCAACATGGAAACCTCATCTCGTAGGTTCTGATATTCTACTTTTTTGGCAATGAAAGAGTTCATCCGATCTTTAGTTTCATTTAACGTAAATTCAAGAAACTCTTGGGTAAAATCAGACAACTCTTGAACTAAACCATAAGCGGCGAGATGTGATGAAAAAAATTAGATTAACTATTGAACTAACAATGTATAGTAAAATCAAATATACTGTGTTTTGTTGAATACTTATATATGGTAGCTGTTGTAGGGGCGGAATGGGTAAATGTTCACGACGACGTGGGATGTTGTGTTTGATACGGTCACCAACATATCCGTACGTTTCAACCTCCCAATCGACTTTCGCGACATATTTGTACAGGTTAGTCACATGTCGCCAGTATTCAAAATACAGATCATAGTCCACGAAGCGTACATATTCACTTGTAGGGACCTGACAGTTTACAGTCATCTCCTCAAACACGTCGTCGGTGAAGTTGGAAATACTACTAGGGGGGTTGGCAGGAACGCCCCATGTTGGATTGTTCTGCCTCCAACAACGATCTCCGAGATACATGTTATGCTTTATCCAAGAAAAGTACAATAAACAAATACCAATCAGTTAACGAAAATACAATGAAAAAAAAAATTCTCAATCAAAATTAATTATAAACTCACGGTGCCTAGCCAAGTGAATATAACCCTTTTCCCTGAGAGCTCTAAAACTCTGCGTCGAATTTCAAGTTCAGGAAGCGTACTGCATTTCTCCAAGGTTGCCAGGTCACGGAGTCTACAGACAACTGATTCAAATCAGTCCTTGAACGAACAATGTCAATACACTTCCTCCGGCTACACAACCACCTACGACATCTAGGCCATTGATGTTCACTTTCAGGCGAAGGGTTATTTGGACGACAAATGCCCAGATATTCGTACCCCCAAAACTACAATGTCATGAAAACCAATGGAATAAATAACTTAGCAATAAAAAAACAATTCAATATAATTATAAATAACACAAAAAAATTTACCTCCAAAAGTTGGAAGGGTACGGACAATGACTTTTGTCCACTGGCATCTGCGGCGAGACCAGAATACAATTTAGAAAACGCAGGAGAACCCCAGTCGTACTGGTCAACTGTATTTAGATCCACAAATGCAGCTAACCATCCAGCACCAATATAGGTTTTTGCATTTGAAAAAAAGAACTGACCCAAAACATACATATAGAAGGCTCTGGCCACTCTATCATCAAGCCTACTATCATCGTTAGACGCAGTCAAAGTTTGTTCCTCAAAATATGTGCTCAAAAATCTGACAATAATTACATCTGAAACCCACTGGCACAGAATACCTTCTCTTTTACAAACCGCACTATCTTTGAGTTCAGGAAATATATGCTCTCGGACATATTCAAATTGAAACTTCCCTGCGTCATACGGAACACGACTTCCAACACCAATACTAATCCCTGTCAACATTACCCAATCAAGGGGACTGAACCCAAGCTCACCAAACGAGAAGTGAAAAGTGTTTGTCGTATCCCAAAAGCGCTCAACAATATAGTCAATAAGAGCATGGGATGAATCTACTTCATCTATGGACAGTAATCGGCCCCATCCTCCCCTTTCAATAATATATTTGACCCTAGAGGCATGTTTAATAATACCTCGGTAGATCTGAAGAATGGATTTGAGAGAACCACGATGTGAAAACTTGAAATTGGCGTCGCTTGAATGTGTAATATTGCTGGAGACGTGCTCCTCAGTATCTTCCACAACTGTATAGTATTCCAACCCGGGAACATCTACCGTTTCTTCTCCCATACGGCCATCTTATGAATCCTCGACGATTTTAGCCTTCTTGGCCCTCTTCTTTCGGCCAACGAATCTGGACGTCACACTGCTCGACATCTGGGCAAATAATTCACACAACATTGAAAATCAAGAGTAAATCCCCACAATGCATAAAGATAAAAATCTAGTATAATCAATAAATCAAGGAAAAACATTTTAATTTCATAAACACAAAAGTAATTATCTAATTACATAATCATATGTACCAAGATATAAAAATCAAACATTCTTGAACAAAATTCATCATTAACAAAATACTTCAATCTCAATGCCCCAATTGTACCAAATATCATAAAAATTCCCCAATTACAAATACTTCCATACACATAGGTTTTAAAACATAAACATTCCAAATTCCCAAATTTTCTAGACAATCTACTTAATTTATCAAAAAATTAACCACAACCCAACTAAAATTAAACAATAGCTTCATCAATTATATCTTCAATTCAACAAATTATCATCAATTGTTTATACCCAATTTATAACATTCATAAACCCTAAAAAATTTCCCAATTCTATAATCACATGTAAAAATTCATAAACCCTAATCTCAATTTGATAATCACATGTTTAATTTACAAAACCAATTTAATCTTTCAACATATATAACCAATTTAACTAACAAAACATCATAAAAAAACATGTTGGATTTTATTTACAAAACAAATATAATTTATATAAAAAAAGTTAGAAATTACCTTGATTGTGCTTGCAAAATACCTTGAGCGAAGTCACAAATTTGTAGACGGGACTTTGGGTTCTCGTCTGGGAATGTTACTGCGAAGGTGGGTGGGCGGAGATGGGTTCTTGTTGAAGCCATGTTTTTGAAGCTACAGGATACAGTAGAAAATTAGGGTAAGAAAATTAGGGTAAGGGTTTCACTCGGTTAATAAAAGGATGATAGAGTGGGGCGGGCTCCTAGCAGCTCGCCTAGAAATCCAGGCGGTCCGCTAGGACACCGCCCGTCCCATTTCGCACACGGTGTTTTCGCACATGCACCATTTCTACTGAGCGGGATGCTACAATTTTGCCCCACTAGGCGCGCTTCTGGAATACCGCCCGTCTATTGGGCGTGGTGTTAGGATACCGTCTGAGCACGGGCGTTACGTTAGCATTCCGCTCTACATCAGGCGTTGCGCTACGATACCGTCTCGAGCAAGCGAAATCCTAGAACTCCGTCCGTCTTCCCAATCGTAGAGCTAAGCCTTCGCCCAACCATATGCGCATTGTTAGAGCACCGATTGGCTATCCATAGCTGTTCTTGGGCCGGACTAAAGACTAAATTTTTTGATATTCAGTCTTTTGATCTGATCGTGTGACTGTGGATGCCCTAACACCCTCGAGTCATCAACTGCCATACATCACTTCCATGAACCATAACCAACAGCCTCATCTCTGCTACCAGTCTTGAGCTCAACAGAGTGACCTGAAACCCATTAATATATCATCAAAACAGCCCACAACTCCCTTTGATCAAACTCAGTCCATTCCCCGAACTCATTAATCACTCAAGTTCTAACCGCCAGCTCGAGAACTTCATTAACTTTTCTCACGATCAACAACAACAATCTTCATCCATTCAACTTTCGGTCATACCATGTTCGTGTTTCTCAATCAAAGCAGCTTCGAAACAGCTCCAACAATCACTAACTCTGCTACCATCAATCACGAACAACAGCCTCACATCACACCCATCATCAACTGCTGGTCTCTCCATTCATCAACTTCAAGCTCGAGCAACATAGCAAAAACCATTATCAACTCCTTCTCCATAATCACAGGGATCATCATGATCACTATCAACTACCGAAACACTCATTAACAACATCACTTCTATTTCTCTGCCATATTCTTCCGCCATAAACCCAAACCCATAGTTAATATCCTCCCTGACTTACTTGACTCTTCTTAATGACTTCATACTCACAAACCCATCGGATATCAACAACAGTTCTTCCATCTCGAACCAATCCACCACCACGACTGCACTTTTCTGTTCGTGAAGCTAGGAGGGAGAAAATGGCCCTTATCAAAAAGTTGGCACCTAAAACAATATTTGAATCTTGGCAGCCCTGAGTAGAAGTGCAGCTGCCTTTAACAGTGTTTGAAATGAGTGCCCCTTAGCGTATGCCAGGTTGTCAATAGCAGTCTCTCTTGAAATGACTTTTTTCCCCTTAATACTCGTTCCGCTCATAACTTTCTCATACGAAGTCAGAATGACCTCGTTCTTTCGCCGTTGGCTTCGTAATGCTCCATTTCACTTGTTTCAGAGATGTAACCTAATAAAACATATAAACTACAAAAGTTATACTAACACACAGTAATTCACACAAAATCTAGCAAATAAGTATAATCAAATGATACTTAAAATGTATAAATTATGCATTTATCAAAAATGAAAAACAAAAAACAAAAAAACCTACACGTTTTGTGTATCGTGACGTGTTTGATATTTTTCGAACACATGTCACAATCACCTAAATCTAATCTCCTGCCGTCGATTAATGATACGCATGTCACAATCTGCCATACCTGATCTGCAGTCGACGAAATTGGTATGCGTGGACGATAGGAGATTCTGGTCTCACTTTTAGAGTCATGGGTACTTTAATAATTTCATCATAATTTTTCTTCTCGTTTGGTGGGAAATTAACTAAGTCAATGAGATAAAGACTACCTTAGTGGGTCCAGATGAAGCTCTAAACGGTAAGAGTCTTGTATTGATGATGAACAAAACAAGGGTATTCTCTTAAACCAGGTTTGGGCATTTTATGAAAATTCCCTTAAATGAATTTCTTTATAGAAGATGGAGGTATAATTATAGTTGATAGGGGTATTTAAGAAGGCCTACAAAAAATATGTGCACTTATTCAATTCCCTTTTACTAGTAGCCGGGATGGAGGTAGGCCCAGGCTTGTGCGATTAAGGTTGTTGTACACGACTAAAAAAAACAATAGAAAAGACAATACCCGTCCACTTCGTTCCTCGGTCTTCTTCAACAGCAAAAGTTAGCTGTTCTTCCCTACAAATAAAAAAAAATAAAAAAATAGTCAGTCCGGATGAATGAGTATCAAGGGTTTGACTTCCAAACCTAATCGTCTTTACTTCTTGGCCACAGGCCCATATAACCGAACTAATAGTAAATGAAATGAGATATCCACTAGGAGAGGCCCATTATTACACAAAATCATTCAATCTCAACCGTTAGATTTAGGTCATCAAATCTCTTACCTCAACCCTGATTTCACGACCGTATATATACATCATATCTCCTCGATTCCTCTTCCTGTAACACAAAAAGATAGCGTTAGGGTTTTAGGTTTTCCTTTCATCTCCAAAAGTAGAGAAAGAATACTTATACAGGGGCTAAGGAGACAGCATCATCTTGCTGTCCACCTCGACGAAGTTTCTAAGCTTAGTCTTGGACCTCCTAACTCGATATACTTAGCTTTTTCTTAGGTTTTTTTTTTCACTCAGTTTTGTAAGAAATGGCACCAAAACCATCAAAGGCTGATAAGAAGATTGTTTACGATAAGAAACTTTGCAAACTTCTTGATGATTATACTCAGATTTTGGTAACAGCTGCTGATAATGTTGGATCCAAACAGTTGCAAGGTATCCGTAAAGGTCTACGTGGTGATTCTGTTGTATTGATGGGAAAGAATACTATGATGAAGCGTTCTGTTAGACTTCATGCTGAAAAAACTGGAAATCAGGCTTTCCTTCACCTCATTCCTCTACTTGTTGTAAGTATTTAGGTATATTTGTTTTAGATTTTTTAAGTTTTAGATTTTTGAGATTTAGTTTTGATTTGTTGATTGGATTTTGTATTTAGGGAAATGTTGGGTTGATCTTCACTAAGGGAGATTTGAAGGAAGTCAGTGAGGAAGTGGCTAAGTACAAGGTTTGCTTACTTTATCTTTCTAGTTTGGGTTTGCTCTTTAGATTAGAAGTACTTGTTTATGCAGTATCCGAAGGCTTGCTGAAGTTAGACTCTCCAGTGTAATCCAGGAATAGCATTACATAAACTAGATACTCTAAAATGATATCTAATTTTTTGAATCTAGTGTTTAAATCAGATATACTTGTGTAATGATGATTCAGATTGTTATCAAGATCAAACTCTGTCCTTGAATCCATGAAAGACTGCTATACTTTTAAAAGCTTAGGTGATTTGATCCACACAAAAACATGTGAAATCATTGTTAACTGATTATTGACTGGCTTATTGAAGTTATTCGCCGATGTAAATCCACAACTAGCCGAATATTCATTATCCAGTTTGTTTGATTCATGTTATCTTTGTGAATTTTTAATTTTACAACAGATGATTGGGTCTTTTTCTTTAAACTCAGTGGTTGCATACCCTTTTAAATCGTTTAAGATGGCATATTTTATGTTTTTTGACTTGTCAATTGTAAGAGTAACCGTGTCTCCTGTGATGTTGATAGTAAGCCTGTTTTTGAGTCCCATTCAAACCTTTAAAATTGTTTGAATAATGTTAACAATACAGTTTAAGACGCCAATCGTATATGAACGTAAATTTTAATACATAAATATGGTATTCTTGTACAAGTATATTATCTTTTTTAACCCGACAATTGTGAGAACAGCTTGTGTCCTCTCTGATTTTGCTATGTTTTTGATAAAGTGCTATCCTGAACCATTTAGTTTATGATGGTGTTCGATGAATGTACATATTATGCTTCTTAGTCACAAGAGTGACATGAGTCTGTATTGAAGTCCTTTTAACTTGTAATATTTTTGGAGTATCTCAACTTTATAATGGTGATCTTGATTGAACGTACATATTAGACTTTCTTGCGTTGTTGTGATAAGAGTAGCTTGTCTTGTATTGTGTGATTAGGAACCCTGAATCCTAAACTTATCTTTACTCTTGAGTTTCCTTGAATCTGTATATTCAATAAGCACTATCATCATTTTCTTGATTTATCTTTGTTTTGTATAGAATTGTGTTAACTATTCCAATCCTAGTTCCCTGAACTACTTTTTTGTTTTGTGAACAGGTTGGAGCTCCTGCTCGTGTTGGGCTTGTTGCCCCAATTGATGTTGTAGTTCCACCTGGCAACACTGGGTTGGATCCATCCCAGACATCCTTCTTTCAGGTTTGTCATATAATTTGTTATAGTTTTTTGAACGACTTTCATAAATTGCGTATACTGACAACCTTAACTTATCAGGTTCTTAACATCCCAACCAAGATTAACAAGGGTACTGTCGAAATCATCACCCCTGTTGAACTTATTAAGAAGGGTGAAAAGGTCGGATCTTCTGAGGCTGCTTTGCTTGCTAAGTTGGGCATCAGGCCATTTTCGTATGGTCTTGTTGTCCTTACTGTCTACGACAATGGTTCAGTTTTCAGTCCCGAGGTGCTTGATCTTACTGATGAAGACCTGATGGGGAAGTTTGCTGCTGGTGTTTCCATGGTTACTTCCTTGTCTCTGGCTATTGCATACCCCACTCTTGCTGCTGCTCCTCACATTTTCATCAATGCATACAAGAACCTTTTGGCTGTTGCTCTTGCCACAGAGTACTCATTCCCTCAGGCTGAGCAAGTGAAAGAATATTTGAAGGTTTGTGTGTTTTTGGTTTATCGTTGTTCTAATGATTATGTAGGTTTACATTTTGTGAACGGTTTTCTTTTAAATCTCAGGATCCTAGCAAGTTTGCTGCAGCCGCTCCAGCTGCTGCTTCTGGTTCTGCTGCAGCACCAGCAGCTGCTGCTGCCAAGGAGGAAGAGAAGAAGGATGAACCTGCTGAAGAGTCCGATGATGACATGGGTTTCAGCTTGTTCGATTAGGTTTTTCCGTTGTGTATGTTAAACAATCTCATGTCTGCTGTTTTCTTATTCTAGTGTTTACTGTTTGAAGGATTTTAAGTTGTTGAGGTTTAACTCCAATTTTTGTTTAATGGATCATATATAGTTTGTTGAAATTAAATGCTTGTGAGATTGTTTTGTTGGTTGGTAGATTAAATTTAAATGCTGTTGCAGCTGCAAATAGTGCATTTGTATATCTGCGTTGTCAGTTGGAGCTGTCCAATCACTCATTTCCACAGTTCCTTATTAGTTTAAGGTTCTGTGGCAACTTCTGCCACCTAATAACAGTTCCCCTGCATGAACAAGCCTTTGCTGGTCTTCAACTTATCAGTCAGTCATCCAGAAATCCTCATCAAAGATAGTCTCCTTGTTGAGTCTTCCTAGGTTTGTGTCTTTGTAGGTTAGACTATGAGTCTTTGCCTAATAATGATTAGTCTTTGTTGGTCGTGGGAAATTCATTGTCAGATTTTTTTCAGTCACCACCATGGTGATTGGCGGATAAATTTTTCATGTGGAGCAGTTTTGGGTGTGGGACAAATAGGGTAGTGACATTTGTCATCGGTTTTAACAAAAATAAATATTTGATTTTGTACACCAGAAATCCCCTTCCTTTAAACGTGGTTAATCTTATTAGTTACACAATAATCATTTTCCTAAATTAGCAGTAATTTTATAAGCAAAAATAAATCCAGAATATAATTCCCTAACTGTTTAAGACTTTTTATTTTAAGTAGGTATGTAAATAAGTAAATTTAGTATGATCCTATTATTTTTTATGAATTACCTTTAATTTCCTTAAAACTAAAATTATATTGAATCAAAACACTTTAAAAGGAATTTCATTTTACGATTAAACACTAATAATCGTGAAATGACGTTTCTATATATTTTAGGTTCAGGCTTTTGTTGTATCGTCGTTTAGTTTGTTCACGTCTCTTATAATCTTATTGATATTGTATGATGACAGTACCTGTATGCTCTTGTCAGTTTTGAAATCAATATCTTCATCTAGTGTATTCTTAATGTAAATAATATTTAAATTTCATATATATCATATATACTATCATAAACACAGGAGGTGAATCTTTATGGAAATATATTTTGAATTTTTTTTGTTTACATTAAAAACTACCATTAGTTTAGGAAAGTTGTTATTTCGGGTAATTAATAAGGTTACCCAGATTCAACATTTAGGAGAAGGGTATTTTTGGTGAACATTTAATTTTGTTAAAAACAGTTAAAAATAAAGACAAGTGTCATTATCCTATTTGTCCTACATGCTCACATCCAAAACTGCTCCACGTCAAAAATTTATCCCATATATTGCTAGAGCCCTTATGGTTCAAAACCTGTTCGCGGGGATTAGAATTCAGAGACGCAAACCTTCAGAAACTGATAAGCCAGATTTTCCATGACATAAGGATGCATATTCTCTTGAAAGGATACATATCCTCTTGAAAACGCTGAACTATCTGTTTACCTAAATGATCTGCTCCGTATTATTCCCCAACCCTGGTGTTGCCTACTAGTGTTATCCTACTGGATAGAATATAGCAAGGTGGATAGAATATAACAAGGTAAGGTTAAACACTTCTCTTCTATTGTGACATTGTCTAGTGTGGGGTGCCTTGCCTAACCCACCATTTCATAGTCATATAGGATGATTTTCCTAGATATAGTTGATTAACTATTCCAACTAAATCCATGTATCTCCCATTTCCTCCCCCAATTAGCTTTTCTTTTACGGCCAACGTATTATTGGTTATTGGCCTTGGAGGTTAATACAATCGTAAAATTGTTGTTGGTATTTTATCCATAAAAAAATAAGTCAACTCATTTGATGGAACAAGATTGATATTAATATAATTATTCTGTTTTTGAAAAAGTGTTACTATCATTTTTTATTTTAGTATAAAAATTGGCCAATTTAAAAAAGTGATAGTAACTCTTTTTTTGAAACGAGGGTAGTATTTATTTAAAGAATTTCAAATAGTTTAGTTGGGTTGTTCACATCAGTCAAACTTTGACCTAATTTCTTCAAATGTATAATAACATCGATTGTAACCCTTCGATATCCGGCTCAACAATGTTGGGCGCTTAGTAATAGTACCTGGCGAACTCTATTATCATGCATATGTTTTCTTTTAAAACGTGAGACTAATTTTGCATTGGCCTCTTTCTAGGACGGATATTAAATCTCATCTAGAGAACCCTATGCTCCTTGGGTACAGTTTTAGATTACTATTTTTTTTTTGGGTTTTCCCTCCCACACTCTTTGGCCTTGTCCATCATTTGTAACTTGTAGGGTAGTGACGGGGAACTCAGTCCCATATATTGTTAAATCTAGTTCTTGATCGACCGGGTACGGTAGACAAATTTATCACTGATTTAAAAATGTGGAACCAAATGGTCTTTAACATTCCATGGCCTAAAATTTTCTAAGTAGGTGGCTTAACATTATCTCAATGGGTGTATATGTAGAATGATTCCTTGTACAAACAACTGACTGTTCAAGATGGCGATGGTACTATTTCTTCTTTTTTTTTTCCTTGTAAGAAAAAATTGTGAGAAGTACAAGCACAACAGTTGTTAATAGATGTAGTGGAGAAATATCCGAGGACACGTATAAACATCTTAGGTAAGGGATCATGATACTAAGATAAGGGCGAAGTACTGGAAGGGTCTTCTTGGTCTTACACGATAAAAGATATATCTACCACATCAATCTGAAGTTAGGACGCGTGGAAAGTAAAAGAGGAAATCAACGACCAAGTTTGAAAGGAGAGACAAAGCATTAAATGAGCTTACAGAGCATGCGTGATGTGATCAGAAGCATTTAATGCACTTGACAAGAATCAACATACACTCTTCGGGTCGTGACTAAGGAAAGAACAAGAAGCCACTATCACCTCGGGTCGTGTCCAGAGCAAGTTGAGACGAAGATCAGCATATCGAGAGAGCCAGAGAAGACTCGGGGCATGATATCAAGAGATTCGGGCCATACTCCCGAGCAAACTACAACAACCCAGATACAAGCGTCCAACACTGAAATTTGGTTGTATGATATCTTTTTGTCTATAAATGCTAGGCTTAGCCAAGAGAGTTGGCAGGTTATGTTATTAGGAGAGAAAGCTGTAACAAGTTTGTAAGAGCGATTTTAAGTGTTCTTGGTGAGATTGAGTTTATACCTTTGTAAGTTCAATCTCTTGTAAATAATATCAAGTATTTACCCCCGTGGACGTAGAAAATCATACCGAACCTGTATATTTATTGTGTGACCATTGTTAATATGTTCTTAGTCTTTCTTGTTTATCTTCTTACTTGCGAATAAATGGTTAGATACGGGTAGTTAGATTTTATACAACTACGTTTTGGCGCCAAAAAATTGATGTGTTTTAGAATAGTGGTAAATAAGGTGTTCGATTCTCGAACTTGTGAAGGTAATGATTCTAGAAAATAATGGATTTAATCTAATTAACTAAAAATCAGGAAAATAAACTAGAGATGATTTTTAGAAAATATGGAGAGAACCAGGAATCGAGATTCAGTTATTTCTAACAATTTATGTGATTAATCATGCAATTCTTTTAAATAATTTAAACTTAAATATTGCCAAAATAGGTTTTTATGCAAACAAGTAGAGGTAAATCACAAGCATGGGACATCAGAGGTTGTCAACCCAGCATGACCCATCAAACAAAAACACCACTACTGAATGAAAACCGTTTTTCTATTTCGAAACTATGCAATTTTAACAAGTAAGAATTATAAATAATTAATTAAAAATAGACTTACCACATAAAATTGAAAGAGAAACCTCCTCCATCATCCCAGTAAATAAACTTAGCTCATGGTGGAGAAAACTTGCTCAAAATACCCTTTCATTGCTCAAAAAGTTGATTACAAGGTTAAATAATGGTGTAACAGCTGAACAGATACGTGTATAAATGTCACAGAACAGGGTTCAGCTGTTACTAATAGCTTTAAGCAACAAGAGTGTTTAAAAACTAAGGCAACAGGAGAAAGATGTAACACTGAATATGCAACAGATACAGAAGTTGCAGAGTCGTCTTCTTCGGTGATGGTGGATGAAGAACAGTGATCGGCCGGTTCAGCAGCAGTGACCGGTGGTGATCGAAAGTGGCCGGAAATTGACGGAATTGATTTCTGAGGCTGCGTAGTAATTTTTCTTCACTTCTCTTGGCTTATATAGGGTCTACAAACCCTAGAGAGAGTTCTAAACCTAATAGAACTCTCTCAAATCACTCCCAAATTCGATTCCAACTCAAACAGGAACCAAGTCCATTTCCCGGCCAAAATTGGATTTCCCGAGCTGATTTTCCGGGATTTTTCGCTGTCTTTTGATTGCTTTGAACTCTATTCGCAATGGGTTACCTTTAATAGTCGAAAACAACCCAAAATTCATAACCAATTCCTTTTCCTTTTTGAAATAGGAAAACCCGATGAGTGGATCGGCGACTCGGATGAGTTGACTCGCTGACTCTCTGGGTTGACTCGGCCGATCTTAGGGTGTCCCTTATCCATTCTTGGGGTGCCAATAACACTTGTCCTTGGGTGCCTTTATCACTTTTTGAGCCAATTTTTCCACAAATCTTTATTCTTCTAATGTACCTACAAAAGCATAAAAACACGTAATATTTGCAAAATCGAATACTAACTTAATAGAAACTAAGGTGCAATTTAGACACTAAAATGTGTTTATCAGTTAGGCAGCACTGCAGACTTAAAAAGTGTTCGGGTTTTCTCCCTTTTTATGGTTACAAACTCAAGAATACCTTTCATATGTGATAAGTGCATAATTTACATATTTAGAGTTCCAATTTCATGTACTTATTTGCTATATTTTTTATGAATTATCGTATATTACGTTTGTTTTTGTTTATTTATCTTTTATTAGGTGGAATCGGCCAAAAGAAGCGGAAATAGAGCATTACATAGGAAGAATTACCAAATACCCAGTGTAACTCATTGAAATCCTGGATTTATTTTCATCATCGCGTAGAGAACGAAGAAACGAAGCTAACAGCGAAAGAATGAAGTCAATTTCGACTTTATATGAGAAAGTTATAAGCAAAACAAGAGATAAAGGTAAAATTATCATTTCAAGGAAAACTACTATTGGCACTCGGTCATACGTTAAGTGTCAACAAAGACTCAAAGGAATAATTAAAGACACCCAATTTTTCGTTAAGGGCGGCTAACTTTTGAATAGTGATAAAGGCACCTGCCTTTCTACTATGTAGTCGTTTTAGAAAAGAGGTAAAAATAGTTCGTTCGCTGAGACTTGTGAAGATTCGTTTTAGACCTAATTTTGATTTGAACTAGAAAATAAGTAAAAGATTTTAATAATATTTGGAAGAATTGGTACTCAGGATTCCACCAAAATCACTTCTGAATAATTTCTACAATGATTCTTTAACAATCATAGCTCTTTTATTGACTCTGTTTTTTTTGCCAAAAATAGATTTCTAAAACATTAACTGTAAATCACAAGCATGGCGCATCAAAAGATCTTAAGTCCCAGCATACACCATCAAACAAAATCACAACTAATTAATTAAAATCATAAATTAATTAAAATCAATGCAAAAGTCATTAAGAATCAAAAATAGTTACCATTCATTCATGAAATATGGCTTCCTCCATTGTCCCAATGGTTGAGTTTAGCTAGACCTAGCTTTCTTAAAAGCTATTAAAATATTAAAGAAAATCATAAACTGTTTTTGAAAAGAAAAACTAAACCCTAGTTTTCTATGTGTGAGAAGTTGTATAGAAAATTGTATCTAGGCTCCCCTTTATATAGGCTTTGGTAACCTCCTCTTGATCCTTATCCAATTAGGAAACCTAATCTCATTAAACTCTTCCACCTCTTTTTGATCCTTATCCAATTAGGAGACTTAACACTTAAAAAAACCAACAAACCCCCTAATTTTCACGTCAAAGGCGAGCCCAAAACACTTCTCTTATTTCTCTTACCGCGCAGGCCTAATAAGGCCCAATAGATAACAAATCCAAGTTGGTTTCACAGTTTTGCTCATAACTTCTTCATACGAACTCCGAATGACCTCATTCTTTTTTCCTTGGCTTCGAATTTCAATTATTTACAAGATGGCGGGTAGAAATATTGGAATAGAATGATTTCTACTGGGTCTTTAGCAATTATTTCTTGTAGAGCTTAATTTCACTTCTTTCAGAGATACATAAACTACAAAAGTAATAATAATACACAGTAATTCACACAAAATCTAGCAAATAAGTATAAAAAAATGATACTTAAGATATGTAAATTATGCACTTATCAATGGGAAGTTTTTCGAGTGAAGATGAAGATGGATTAGCGAGAATAATGGTAGATGATTGATGAGTTGATCCATGATAAGTGAGTTTTAATGGGGATGCATTTGAATGATGGTTCTCGGTGATACTAGAACATATAGAACATGGTTATGATAATCACGATCAGATAGTAAGCTGTTAATGGCTGATAAATTCTGTTGGAGAAGAACTCGGTGATGGTGATGGTAATCGAAGGTGGCTCTGGTACTCGGTGATTGATGGACTGAAGGTGATAGTAATCTTTGATCGTGACGTTATGATTAATCAATGATCAATGGTGGCAATGAATAATCAATATGATTGATGCTGGTGATTTATTGTTGATGGCAGTGTTCGAGTGAGATGTTGGCACCGAGAATAATAAGAGGTTTTGCTCGAAAGTTGATGAGTTATGGATGCTCCAATGGTTACGTAGATGCTGGAGAATATTTGAGTCTGTGATGCTGTGGACATGGATGGAATCTTGGCCGTGGTTCTCTCTGGTAATGGAATTCGAGGGGAACAAAGAGAATGGTTTCGATGTGGTGATGATGTTTGATGTTGCAGAATGATCATCGTGATGATCCTATTGGCAGTGAAATATACAGAGCTCGAGTTTGGTTGCTATTGAGAAGAAGCATTGGTTTGAGTCTGTAAGCATGCTGGCTTATAATGAAAAGTGGTGTCGAACTAGAAACAAACATGGAATGATGGAGCTCGAGTCCGAAGTGGTATAAAGCTGTGAAAGAATGGGATAGTTGAGAAGAGTTAGAAGTTCACAGCAACACGACTTCCGTGTACTAGCGAAAATATTACGTATGTATGGTGGAGATCATATTCACTCTGGTACCGTAGTAGGTAAAATGGAAGGGGAAAGGGAAATAACCTTGAGCTTTGTTGATTTACTACGTGATAGAGTTTGAACAAGAATTGGAAACTAGTTTTCCTTATCTAAATATGAGAAGAACATAAAGAAGTTTATCTCTTAAGAGAATTATTCTCATGGTGAGAATATAAACGGAGATTTGGTACAATGAGAGCATCGAACTGGATGTACAATGAATATTGAGAGAAGACATGATTGGTTCTCATGAGTCCCACTGCAATTTCAGCCAATCAGATTCGGCCATACTAAGCTAAGTTATCCCGAAACACACCATAGCATGCTCACTTAATTTTCAAAACATAAAACTTTGTTGCACCGACTATTGATCTCTATCTATTTAGAATTACAGAGTCAGATTTAGGTTTGGGTGAAAGCTATAAATAGCCTAGAGGTAGCCGCATCTTTCACATAAAAAATACAGAAAAATATTTGGAGAAGCAGAGACGGACTTAGGCCGCGTTGTTTTCTTCGGGGAAATTTTATTTTTATTTTCTTATTTTATTTTTTAAATTATTAGATACCTTTTGGTTATGTCTAGAAATTTTTTTATTTGATTGAGGATAGATTCTAAGTTCTAAACATGATTTGATTTAATATATGATCCTAGTTTGATTTCTTCACATGATTACTGTTTGCTTCTACCATAAGGAATTTTTATGATTAATTAATTGATTGATTAATTGCTAGTAAGGGTTAGGATATCCGTAATTGTAGAATAACTCATACACAAGTAGAGCACGTGAGACCGTGCATAGGGATTTTGTGGAGCTATCGCGTGTAGAAGCAACACTAGAAAGTGGACCTTGTGCTAAGAGTCTAACTACTAGGATCAACCTATAAAGTCACAAAATATAAATCATTTGACCAACACTTAGAGTGCGCTACTTCTAGGTGGTTTAGAAAAATAGAATATGGTATTCAAGCGCTTCGATAGCCAGTGACCAAAGGAATTTTGGGGATATCACTGCTCTAGATGTTATCCTACGGTTGGTAATAATTTATGATTAATGATAAGTAGATGAGTATATTAATTTAATGAATGCTTAGTAACGAAGAAGGACTCCTCAATCATAATTCTTTATTTGATTACAACTTAGTCTTTAATTGCTTTCTTATTTACTTTGTTTAAAACCTAAAACAAAACCCCTCTCTGTGATACTTTAAACAACTAAAACACCTTGATCTTCGTGGGAACAAATCTTATTTAATGCTATATTATTCATTCGTAAAATAGAAGATAAGTGAAATAATTTGTGCAGGTACGATATGCATCAATAAGCGGTGAAAGTGTTGTTACAAACCAGTTTCTTACTTTCCAAAGCATCAGTTTGTCTTATATTCTTTTCTATGAAAAACCCTAAAAGAGATTCACTAATTTTATTAACGAGTAATTGTGGAAACCTTCATGACTTGAGGTTCAGGAAGCCAAAGTTAAAAGGAAAGGTTTAGATAAGTTGGAGCCAAAAGTCATTCAAGTGATCTTCCTCCAGGGAGTGTCACAACGTGGACTGAGATGAAAAAGCTATTTCTAGAGAAGTATTTCCCTGTTTCTAAGGTGGACGCTGTTCGTAAACAGATTATTGGGGAGTCTTTTTTATGAATACTGGGAGAGGTACAAGATATTAGTGGAAACTTGCCCACACCACAACATATCCTCAACTCTCATCATTCAATACTTTTATGAAGGATTACTTCAGGAACAGAGGAATTTGATTGATGCATCCGCGGGTGGTTCACTTACTGAAAAGGCGATCTCGTAGGCAACTAATTTGATTGAGAGTATGGAATTAAATGCTCAACAATTTTAAACAAGAAACGAATCAAGTATCAGAAGAGTCAACGAGGTGGGAGCTCACATATAGAGCAACGAATAGGTATTGTGGAAAAGATGGTACAACGTATAACTTCTGTAGTTGTTCCTTCGTATGAATAGGAGTATTAGGTAAATGATGTTTTCCCTAATCAAAGGCCAAGGTATGATCCCTACCCAAACACTTACAATCCTGGTTGGAGAGATCATTCAAATTTTAGCTATGCAAACAAGCAAGCCGTAGCTCCAATGCCAGCTTATGGGAGATAAAATATTTTCAGCAACCACAACAAACTAATGAGCAAGGATCATCCATTGATGACAAGTTCAACGATATGATGCAAAACATACAGGTTGTCACTTCTGTAACACAGATCCTCTCAAAGAAACAATGTTGCAAAACCACCAGGAACATGAAATGGCCATCAAGGATTTGCGAATTCAGATGGGACAGCTAGCTACATAATTGAATCAGATGAAATCACAAACTTCACGGAAACTTCCATTATAACCTTTCGTGAACCCAGGAGAACATGTCAATGCAGTAACCTTAAGGATTGGAAGGCAAGTAAAAGATTCAAATTAGCGGGAAGAGGTTAGTGGCGACATCAAAAATGAAATAGAGGCAGAAACCGTACAAAAGGAAAAGCCAATATCAATCGGCTAACCTAAGGACACGTTTCCTACTTTTACCACACCACCTCCTTTTCCTAGTCGTTTTTCCAAGTCAAAGAAGCAAGCCCAAGAAAAGGAGATCATGGATATTTTCAGCAAGATCCAAATCAACATCCCATTTATTGATGCCATCAGAACACTACCTAGATATTCCATGGTTCTGAAGGATTTATGTACAAGGAAGGATAGGTTGATTGCTAATGAGATTACTCAGGTGGGAGAAAATGCTTCAGCTATGCTACTGAAGAAGATGCCTACAAAGTGTAAAGATCCTGGTGGTTTTACAGTGCCTATTACCATTGGTGATCAACCATTTGAACGTGCTTTGCTTGATTTGGACCTTCCATAAGTGTTATATCAGTCGATATTTATGATTATTTGAATCTTGGACCTTTAAAAGTGGTAGAGATTACTATTAAATTAGCAAACAAGTCTAACATATATCCTAAGGGACTCGTGGAGGACGTGTTAGTTCAAGTGAATGAGTTAATCTTTCTGGTTGATTTCTATATTGTGGATATGCAGAATAGAGAAAATAGTTCATCTACTTCGTTACTTCTTGGGAGACCATTTATAAAGACTAGAAAGACGAAGATTGATGTTGATAGTGGCACACTCACTATGGAATTTGATAAGGAGATTAATCGCTTCAACATATTTGAAGCCATGTGTTAACCTAGTGATGTTCACTCTGCTTTCTCTATCGATGTTATTGGTTCGTTAGCACAAAAAATACTTGATTTGAGCACTAAAAATGAACTTTGAGTTGTGTTGCGTAATAGCTTTGAATTGGACGTTCACGGGCAACCGAACTTGGACGTCGACTTAGCCAAAGATCTAGTGGAGATGTCTGGTGCCTTGACGGCATTACAAGAAGCTAAAACGGGTAATATTTCTTATATTTCCTTACCCGGAACCAATGAGGTTCCTTTACCTTATATTGTGCAGGCACCTAAACTAGAATTGAAGCCTTTTCTCGATCACTTAAAGTATGCTTACTTGGGTGATAAAGAAGAGCATCCGGTGATCATTGCAAAGAACCTCACTGCTATACAAGAAAAACGTCTACTTAGGATTATGAAAGAGCATAAAATAGTCATTGGTTGGACAATTTCTGGCATCAAAGGCATTAGTCCATCCATGTGCATGCATAAAATCTTAATGGAAGATGATTTCAAGCCAGTACGTGATGCTCATCGTAAGCTTATCCCCAATGACGGAGGTCATGAAGAAAGAGATCCTCAAGTTGGTAAGTGTGGGGGTGATTTACCTAAATTCTGACAGCAAATGAGTTAGTCCGGTACAGATGGTACCAAAGAAGTCTGGTGTTACTGTTGTCAGAAATCAAGATGAAGAACTTGTTCCTACGCGAGTTTAAACAGGATGTAGAGTGTGCATAGACTACAGAAAGCTTATTTCGGCTACCCGCAAGGATCATTTTCCTTTATCTTTCATTGATCAGATGCTAGAGAGGTTAGCGGGACATTCATATTATTTCTTTTTGGAAGGTTATTCGAGCTACAATCAAATTTTTATTACACCAGAGGATCAGAAGAAGACTACTTTTAATTGTCCCTTTGGTACGTTTGTATATAGACGAATGTCGTTTGGTCTTTGCAATGCGCCTGCCACTTTCCAGAGATGTATGGTTAGTATATTTTATGATTATGTGGAACCCATCATTGAGGTATTTATGGATGATTTTAGTGTTTATGGTGATTCCTTTGATATTTACTTAGAAAATATTGAACTTGTTCTAAAAAGATGCATAAACACTAATCTTGTTCTTAATTGGGAGAAATATCACTTTATGGTAAACCATGGTATAGTTCTCGGTCACATTATGTCCTTTCGAGAGCTCGAAGTAGAGAAAGAAAAGATAGAATTAAATAGGAAACTTATAATACCCCACTTCGGTGAGGGAGATTCGCTCGTTTCTTGGTCATGCAGGTTTTTACAGGCGGTTTATCAAAGATTTCTCCAAAATCTCAATGTCGATGTGCAAATTGTTGCAATATTTTTAACTTCAACTAGGAGTGTAAGTATGCCTTTGACATATTGAAAGAGTTGTTGACAACTGCATCAATAATCAAGTCACTCGATTGGAGTTTACCATTCAAGTTGATGTGTGATGCGAGTGACTTTGCAATTGGAGCCGTTTTGGGTCAAAAAGTGGACAAGCGGTCACACCTAATTTATCATGCATCTAGGACCCTAAATGATGCAAAAATTAACTATTGTACCACTGAGAAAGAGTTATTGGCTATAGTGTTTGCATTAGAGAAATTCAGATCTTATTTAGTAGGCACAAAGGTGATTGTATATTCCGATCACATAGCACTTCGGTACCTATTGAAAAATAAAGAAGCTAAGCCAAGGCTTATACTGTGGATACAGTTAGTGCAAGAATTTGACATAGAAAATAGAGACAAAAAAGGTGTTGAGAATACTGTTGCAGATCATCTTAGTAGACTTATTGTTTCTGAAGAAGAACTTCCTTTACAAGATCGCTTTCTGGATGAACAACTCTTCTCAATAGAAGATTAAACACCTTGGTACGCTGATATAGTAAACTACTTGGTTACGAGGTAAGTACCTAGTACAATGTCTAGTTTTCAAAAGCTAAATCTTAAGAAGCTATCAAAGCAGTATGTGTGGGATGAGCCCTATTTGTGGAAATACGATGCTGATCAGGTTATCCACAGGTGCGTACCTAACTCTGAATTTCAATCAATTCTATCTTTTTGCCATTCTTTTTCTTGTGGTGGCTAGTTTGGTTCTAAATGTACCTCTCTCAAAGTCCTTGAGAGTGGCTTTTATGGGCCCACCTTATTTGAGGATGTGTGTGATTTTTGTAAATCTTGTGATAGATGTCAACGAACAGGCAATCTAGGTGCTCGAAATCAAATCCAACTCACACCGATTCTTGTTGTAGAAATATTCGATGTGTGGGGAATTGATTTTATGATCCCTTTTGCTAATTCGCTTGGAAAATATTATATACTTCTTGCTGTGGATTATGTTTCGATATGGGTGGAAGATAAATCCACCCCTACTAATGATTCTCAAGTTGTTTGTGAGTTTGTGAAGGAAAATATTTTCACTAGTCATGGCGCACCACGTGTGGTTATCGGTGATGGAGGTTCACACTTTCATTAAACCTTCCATGCTCTTCTTAAGAAGTACAACATTACTCACAAGGTCGGTACCCCGTATCACCCACAAACTAGTGGCAAACTGAAATTTCAAATCGTGAGATTAAATCCTTTGTAGAGAAAACTATTAATACTACACGGAAAGATTGGAGCTTGAGGCTCAATGATACATTATGGACATATAGAATGGCCTACAAGATAACGATTGATATGTCTCCATATCAGTTGGTTTATTGCAAAGCTTGTCATCTCCCGGTTGAACTTGAGCATAAGGCTTTATGGGAGGTAAAGATGTACAACATGGAGTATGATAAAACAGAAGAACAAAAAAAGTTATAACTTAATGAGCTAGAGGAGATACGTAATGATGCTTACGAGAGTTCCCGTATATACAAGGAGAAGACTAAGCTTTTCCATGACAGGATGATTTCTCGAAAAAAATTTATTTTGGGGCAAAAAGTTCTTCTATTTAATTCTCGTCTTAAACTATTTCCCAGTAAGTTAAGGTTCCGATGGAGTGGAACATTTGTTGTTACTAATGTTTTTCATTATGGTGCAGCTGAAGTTACTAGTCTCACAACGGGAACAATTTTTAAAGTAAACGGCCATAGGTTGAAGCCATATTATAATAACATACCAACGGAGAATGTGGATGTAATTGAACTTCAGGATTCGCTCCCTATGAAGGACTAATATGGGCGAGTAGAGAATCAGGCTGACGACTTTAAACCAAGCGTTGCATGGGAGGCAACCCATTGGTTTTGTATTTCCATTTTTATCTTTTGATTTTTATTAGTTTTGTATATCATATTTGGAACTTTCCATCTTGATTTTACATTAGAGGAGTCAATTTACATTGATGACGATGTAAAATTAAACTGTGGGGGAGTGTTTGCATATTTTGTATATAGAGTTTTTAATCTTTTGGTTAGAATTTTCACTTTAATAGAGTAAAGTTTTTCGATTTTTTTTAAATAATTGCATGAACCTCGAACTTTATGATATTTTAGAGTCACATAGTATACTTTTAGCTAAGTTTACATACGGAGTTCTAACCGAAATAATTGAACTTAGAAGTATGAGAGAACTATATTTGAGTTTGTTAGTTGTTGAGAGGCTAGAACTAACAAAAATGAACTTAAACCGCCGGTAGAGAATACAATATTAGAGAAGCTGATCATTCAATACCCATGAGTGAGGCACCAAACCTTCGATTTTCCATTTAGAGTGTTTCATCTGCACAAACTCCGGGTAGAATGATGAGCTACGCAATTTCACATCAAATTTTGGCGCCGCTGCCGGGGAGCAGTTGCTAATTGATTTGTTATTTGTTTTAGCTTGTTTTAGTAGTTTATATATTTTCACGTTTTTCTTTAGTGTTTTTAGATTTTTAGGTTTTGGTAGTGTTAACAACTCGTTGAAGGTGTTCAAATCTCGTCAAAAACGGGAGGTAAATTCTAAAAACAGGTTGTAAGTATCACTTTTTGTGTTTTTTTTAGAGTTTTGTTTAGATTTTCTCTTTATTCTCGTGAGTTGTCATATTTCCTTACGAAAACAACATGTATGGTGCACAAGATCAATCAATTATATAATAGTGGTAATCAATATGGTTTTCAATCTCAAAGTTATGACAACTACCAACCATACCATGGGTATAATCAAAAACAATCCTTTGGTTACGACCAATACCTGATGGAACCTTACGATTATCTCATACATGCTAACAACCTTATGACGGGTATGTAAGTGAATAATCACAATGATGGGGGGATAGTTATGTTCTTTATAATTTCTCTAGTACCATATATTCTACTTGGGCCAAATTAGACGAACTCCACAGGATAATGGAGAAATTTATTCAACAACACGGTGAGCATAGTCCAAAGTTAGATGATGTGAAACAACAACATCAGCAACAATATGATTGGTAAGAGTCACATCGAGAGCTTCAAAGGAATTTGGAGAAATTATACGAACCAATTGCTCAAATCGGTAAAAATAGGGATAAGCAAGAAGTATGGCCTCAAAACCAAAATGATTCTTAAATTCCTAAGAACGATAAAGACTATTATGAAGATGAGCAACCTTTCGAAATTCCTTGCAACTATGATGAACTTATGCCAACTCTGGATCATTATAATGATCATTCGCCCATTCAATAGGAGGACCCTTGGTATAACAGAACCATTGTTCTAAACGGGGTAGTGTACTCAAACGTAGATCAATGTTATAAAGAATATCCGGATTACAATGTGTTTAGCCCAGTTGATTTACAAGTGATAGACACGATTATTTCTTCGGAAGAGACTCATGCAGATGATCCTAGAATTTGCACCAATGAACTTGACTTTCTAGGAGAGGTTTTGATTTTGATGATGATTGTGTTGAATAGATGGAGATTGAGAATGAGAATGAAACCAAATGGATTGATTTCGTGGAAGGCCCAATTGAGCTTGACAGGGAATATACTGATGCTACGATTTCGATCAAAGTAGAGACTTATGGAGATCGGTTAGAAATTTTAATACAGGACCACGATTCACATGAGGTAACTAATCCAATACAAGAGATATAAGAAGGTTTGTCTAATCCTCTTGATGATTCTATTTCTAGTAATCATTCTCCCCTAATTGAAATAGATTCTAAAAGAGTTGTTAATCCAACCTTTACAACCCGCACACACTCCCTTTCCAAAAAATATCAATACACCAAGTACTACACTTAGATTTATTGGATTTGTTGCTAAAATATCGGTATTAAACCCAAAACTCCCGGCGGATGGCCAGTGACCCAAAGAAACGAAAAAATCGGTTATATTTTTCATATGATCTCCTCTTGTAGATAGGACTAACAAAATCAAACAAAGTTTGTACCAATTCTCCCCTTTTTTTATTGTTTGATTAATTATTGATTCCTTGTTGAAGCATATTCGGGACAAGGATGTCTTTAAGTTCCTGTTCGAGGATATCATTTGCCAACTCGGGATACCCGGTGTAATAGTATCAACTAATGGAAAGAAACTGCAGGGAACAACTATAGACCTGCTGTTCAACACTTGCCAAATCAGGAAGAGTAAATGGCCAGGCAAATATTAATAACAAAACCATAGCTGATAACTTGAAGAAAAAGTTGGATGGTCACTATGGGATTGGTGTGAGTAGTTGCATAATGTTTTATGGGCGTATCAAACCACAAAGAGAGAAACTACAGGGTTATCACCTTTCATGCTTATATATGGAAATGAATCAATTTTTCCTACTGAAATAATGATCCCTACCACTAAATCAGAAGCATGGATGAAGAACCTCACGTCAGATCTGATACTCGCCAAACTTGACAACTTAGAGGAGACCCGAGAAATTGCACTCCAGAAGATGGAGAGTTACCAGAGAAGGCTACAAAGAGAATATAACAATAAGGTTCGCCCAAGAGAATTTCAGCCAGGCTAGCTAGTACTCAGAGAGATTCCCGAGTACGAAAGAGAGAAACAAGGAGGAAAGCTAGCACCCAAGTAGGGAGGTCCATACATAATACTATCTAAGATGGGAGAAGGCGCTTAGAAGCTACTTAATCCCGATGGAAATGAGATGGATCCATGGAACATAAAGCATCTAAAGCAGTATTATTTAAAAGGTAAAATATGATACACAACGGGTCATATGCACTCGGGGTAAGCCATGATTCTCCCCTGAGGTGATCTGAGGGCTCTGAAGTACGGGTCCATAGTCGAAGGGGTTACCCAAAGACTAATTATGGTAACCCCATGATACACAATGGGTCATTCGTACTTGGGATAAGACACGATTCTTCCCTGAGGTAACCTGAGGGTTCTGGATTATGGGTCCTGTGTCAAAGGGGCCACCCAGAGATTAACACAGGTGGTCCCATGAGATTTTCCTAGGTGATCAATCGAAGAAAAAGGGATCCCTGCAAGTAACAACATATTATTCATTAGGATAGTTAGTGGACTTAACACATCCCATCACTAGAGATTAATGGTGAGGAGATATCCGAATCGGTACATGGCATTGGGCCCGATGATCTTCCCTGTTATGGATATCAAATATATGGATTAACTAAGTTATCATATGAATTTAACAGAATGTGATGGATACAAAGCATGCATAACAAGAAAATGAAAGTTAACCAAGATAAAGTTAAGCAACCAGAAAAAAGTGTAGCAAAGAAAAACTCAACCGACGAGGCTAAAATGGTAAGGCAACACCCCAAAAGAACGATGTTTAAAATGGTGACACAACACCTGAAAAGAAGAAATTATTCACAAGAATTCAAGGAAAGAACTAACAACAATACGATGATATCAGATAGAATGAGGATTGGAGGCAGAACCAGCACGCTTGGCTTGGGCTTTGGTTCTCATATCATTTAAGGTGGATGACACCTTTTCTTGCACCAGATTTGCAACTTGCGCCTCAAAGGATTTCTTGGCATCAGCCAAAGGCTGCTCCTTATCCACCCCGACCCGAGAAAGTAGATTCCTCAGATTTGTCAAATCAGCACCCAGAGATACTTCAGAGCGTTTCATCCTCGTCTCGGACTCCTTTAAGAACTCCACCTCCATTTCCAGAGCCTCCACTCTCCCTTGAGAAGCTGAAATTAACAAGGGAAGGGTTAACATAAGATTCAGAGTAGTAGAAGGAGATATGATCATAAACATAAGAATCAAAAACACCTTCTAAAGTCTGAATAGTAAGCTTAAGGGGTTTCTCCGATTCAATAACAGTTGTGTCAAGCTCGTTATATTTCAAGGCCAAATCATCTTTTTTTAAAGCTTAATATATCTTCATATGACTCTCAAAGACACCCTTCTGGATATCATAAGCAACCTGAATACTATCACGTTCTTCCCGAACCGATTTCGACCGTTGCCTCGTCTCAGCGTGTTGATTAGCAACAACCTCATTCTTCCTCTGGACACTTTTGGCATTCTCCTTCCATCAGATTCGTGTCTCCCGATCAGCATAAAGATCATGGTTCAGAGCCTCAAGATTCGTGAGCCTACTCTCGAGTTGGTTAATCGTCAGAAGTTGGTTATTGGAGAGCTCACAAACCTATTTAAGTTCAGACTCTCGACGATCTATTTTATCATCTTTATTGCTAATCCGTTATTATATATTGAGAACACTACTTTTGAAAACCTTGATTTCCCCTATGAGTCTGCTATAGTCGTTCAATGGTGGCTACCAGTAATAGTAACGACTCAGGATTCTAAAAGCTACAATATTAATGGGGAAACAAGGAGAAAAAATAAAGAAGAAATTACCTAGCTGCTCAGTGATCCGCCTCTGCAACTTCTGGACCTCATCCTCCAGTAAATGATTCTTGTTGCACATGCTTTCATAAGCAGCTTGGCTCCACAGCTGAATATTTTGATTTAACAACAACATGCAAAGTTAAGAAAGTAACCCTACAGTATCCACAAAGATAAGGGAATCACATTAATCACCAGAGTCAGCAACGCAGAATAAACATACACATAGAAAGAAGGGACAACATAAAGCATGTCGGATCGAGAAAAAAATGATGTGTTTTGCAGTTGTGGTAAAAAAAGGGTTTAAAACTCTCGAACTTGTGAAGATTGATTTTAGATTCAAACTCTAATAAATAAATTAGAAAACCCAAAACAATGTTGGTATCAAGATTAGAGAGGCACTGGGACTCAAATTCCACCACTAACCAATTAAAGTGATTCAATCTTATCAATATTCATGCAATTCTTTACATTTAAAGTGATTCTAATATGTTGCAAAAGTAGATTTTTGAAGCAACAATTATAAATCAAAAGTATAGAACATCAAAAAGCTTAGGCTAAGCATGCTCTATCAAAATAAATCACAATTTTTTAATAAAAATCCTTAAACCAATTTGTAATTGAAGCAAGTAATCATAAAACAAATTGCAAAAAATAATTAAAATATCAATATACCATTTTTCTTGGAACAAAGGTTTCTTCCGTCGCCTCAGCAAAGGGGTTTAGCTCCTCATATTAATCACTTGCTCAAAATAATGGTTCATGACTCAAAGTGTTTACAAATGATGAAAAAGGGTGAAAATAATGAAAAACAGGAAATTCGCAACGTTTATAAGCGTTACAGACTCACTGTTACAGAGGGAAAAGTGTTTCACTGAAGATAAACGTGGCAAGGTGAAAAAAATATTGCAAAGTTAAAAGCTTTAGCAACAGAATCTTCAACTTTTTAGCCACGAAAGCTTCAACCTTTTTAGCAACGATTTCTTCATCTTCTTCATCACGATCATGAACAATTTTTTTTGATTTTTGATTTCTTCCTCTCAGGCCTCTGCCAGCTCCACCCGGTTTGATGCTCAAACTCGACTCCTTTATATACTACAACAACAAATCTTCTTCGTATCTTTTAAAATCTTTTCTTTTAATGGAAAAACTCTCGGGATTTTTAGTTTTCTTCTCGGAACTGATTTTTCCTCCATCATCAAATCACGATCTGATTTTGTTTCTTTATGTTCCTGCATGTTTCTATAGATGACCTGATCTTCCAAAATACTCATAAAAGTCATTTAAACAATGTGCTGTGAGATTCTGAAAGATATCCAAAGCTTTTGTGATCGAGTGCATGATCATTTCTCGGTTATTCTTCGAGTTTCCAACTTGCACACGATTTTTTAATGAGGCAAGAAAATATCTTGTCTTAAAACCTCAATTTTCTTTCCAAAATTCTCACGCAGTTAGAAGATATAAATTCCCGCTAACTTTTGAATTTGAATTTGGAAGGTGGGTGCCTTTAACAACTGTAGGGGTGACTTTATCCATTATGGGGGTGCCTTTATCAATTTCCGTGTGCCTTTAACACTTTTTAAAGGGTATTTTTGGCACTTTTCAAGCCTATTTTTCTATGGCCGTTTATTCCGCAAAATACCAAAATACATAAAAAATGATAATATTAGTACAACAATTGAGAAAAAACAATATAGATATGAGAACAATTAAGACACAAAAACGTGTCTATCAAATACCTCCAAACTTATCATTTGCTAGTCCTCGAGCAAATCTAATCTAGAAAAAATTCTTAACTCACTGTCGCAGGCATCACGATTGCACTTAGCGTGTGCAACAAGCCTTTAAACCCATAGGTGTCCCTATCGGACGAGTTTTGTCTCGTGAGGGTTTACAAGAGGTGCACCCACAAAACCTTTACTCCAAACCCTAGCTACCTGTGAACGATTGAGGGTAAAGAGTAAACAAGCTATTTAGTTGGCGTACTAAATTCTTCGGCTATGGGAATCGTTACCCTATATGAGTTCAATTGCTGCACACGAGTTTTCACTCAGCATACTAAAATTCATATAAGAATTCAAAACTCTACTTAGATAGTCGTTCAACCACGATACTCAGAATATATCAAAGTTCAATAACATGAAAAAAAAAATTAGAAGATGGATATAGACAAAATGAAGTTTGCGCGTGTTGACTAAGGTGAACGGTGCTTTCCATATTTGTCTGAAGGTCAGTGCCAGGATAAATCTAAATGGATTGAGATACGCTCCCACTAGTCTTACTCCTTATATTAATATCGACTCAGCTGGTATATACAAGGGTCCCAACGATCGATTTATTGAAAATAAAACAATTATCTTTATATTATTAAATATACTGACAACATGATTGGATCAATTTGAATCCAAGAGCATGTTCCTTATCAGCATCTTACATGATAGTTCTCATGGATCCTGTGTTCCACGCTTGCTTAGGCAAAGGAGACAGGGAGAACACAAACATATTGCTATCAAAGTGTCAATACTCGATTTTTTTTAAATAGTGGTCTAAATAATACAATAGTGGGGCTTGATCTCAAACACTCTACTTCATCCTGGCAGTGATAACAATTCGATATTGGTTACTCACCAAATCACTTAGAGAAACATAAAAAATTACAAAAATAAAAACAGAAGGTAATATGGTCGAGATAGACTCCGAGATATGGCGACAACTATCATGTTATTTCTAACACCTGAGCTAGGCATCCTTTTATGAATAGACCATTTAGCTGGGCACACCAATTCCTATAGAAAAAAAGATAAGTTTCCATCTACCTAGAATGGTTAGTGTCATCCTGAATTGTTCAAAAGCTTCTAGACTTTGGAGTTTTATATTTCATTAAAAGTTTCTCCTTTACCCCCAAACTTAAATCTAACATTGTCCTCAATGTTCTAAAGATGAATGATTAAAAGCATGAACAAGGAGAAACTGTTACCACTTCAAGAAAATATTTAAGGAAGGATATTACCGTATCGCATGAGCATGGGTTACCTCCCAAGAAGTGCTAAGTTTAAAGTCTTCAACCAGACTAAAAAAGAATTAGTCACCTCATAAAATCATATGAAATAGCCAGAACAACTGTGGGTCATCTGAATAAAATAATGTTATCCAAAATAGAAGGAAATTGCAGCAGGCCCAAAAAGTGAACAAACCGAGCACACTTTTATCTAGTTTTCTGTTTAAGACAACTACATCTAGTTGTGGTTCAGGTTCAGGCTCTATAAAAGGGTATATATAAAATATTTTCATAGGTTGAATTTCCTCATTGGCAAGATCTGGAGGATCGGGTTGTAGAGTCTGGAAAAACTCAAATAATAAATTTAAGGCACATTATAATAACCTGAATAATTGTGGATCCTTAAAGTCATTCAGATTTGACCCACACAGTTGACTACTTTTAAAATGATGGTCATTTTTAAACAAATATGTCGATTATAATCTCCTAAAGTGATTAGGCTTAGTCTCAAAACTTAATAACTGACACATTTGAAATTCAAACGTTCCCACATATGGAAGAAAATATTTTGGTGGAAAAACAAAGTCAATCTTGTTATTATTTCCTAAGTAAACCACATCGACAAGAGGATAGGTTTCTAACAACTGAACTTCTTTCTGGACATCACCAGGATTAGGAAATCTAGTTTGAAGATGATCTTGTAAAATGGTAGAGATACAAATGTCAATCCCCAAGTGAGGGACTTTAAGCAGGGATACTTGACAATCACTAGAATCATCGGTACCCCCAAACTTAGGGTGGACATTACTCTCAAAGGGACTAAAAACTGTTGGTTGGATTCTAGGGTCCTTAAGGTCAGAACTACACTCAACTTCCTCTATAAAAGGAAATAAGTTAGACTTATAAAATGGTAGAAGTTCAAACTGAGCTTTCCATATATTATAAGTGTCTATCAAAGGTGCAGAATCTAACAAAGTATTCACCTCATTAATAACACTATCATCGTCAACATCAAACCCAAAGTGGGATAAGTATTTCTCTAATGGATCTTCTAACAAAGCGTTTGGAAAAGATTTATGAACTAAAGTACTAGTTATGTTCACTTCTTCTAAATCATAGATCTCACAAGAAGGTTGTCTACTCATACTAAATAGATTCAGTTCAATAGTCAAGTTTTCCAGAATAAAATTTAATTATTCCATTTCCATAATTAATGACGACATTATATGTAACTAAAAAGGGACGACCTAAGATCACTGGTATTTGAGCCTCTGGGACCTGAAAAGGTTGGGTGTCTAGGACAACAAAATCCACTGGGGAAACTATTCTATCAACCTGAATCAAATCATCCTTAAATTCTCTATGAGTCTATCATCTTCGTCAGAGACTATTCTTTGAATTGTTAGACTCTAAATCGCTAGTCTTAGGACAAACTCGTTCCTCTAAACCATTATCGATTTCAAAACAAGAAAATTCTACATCCTCTAAAACAATGGTATCTCTAGTCAAATCCTCTTCCTTTGAATATGTGAATAATCATTAAAATTATTTGGATTTGAACCAAAAATAATACTATCAAGTTCTTCACCAATACTATCCTCATCATCATAATAATATGCAGATGTTTGAACCTCGTCTAAATAAGTAGTGTTACCAATTTTATCCTCGTCCTCTTGAATAGGTGAATAATTATCAAGGGTAGCACTATATTGGAAATTAAGATCATTTTGAGCAATATTATTCTTTGCAATACTTTCATTCACACATAATGCAAATTTATTTGTATTCTCAGTCAACTCCTTGGGGGATTCTTCTAGAAAAACAAATGGATCCTAAAGAGTACTAGATCGCAAATGCTCACGTGATTCTTCTAGAGGAGGAGTTGGACTACTATTTGTTCCTCTCACACTTAATTCGAACCTTCTTGTATCCTCAGTCAACTCCTTGAGGGAATTCTCTATAGAAACAAATGGATCAAAATGAATACTAAATTACTCATCCTTTAGGGCATCCCTCCAAGACAAAGAACTCGAATTTCGCTAATTTCCATGTTCATAAGACTGGTGTATGTACGAATAGTAATTGGGATCACCTTGGTATGAGTAATAACCTCCAAAAGGTTGGTGGTGGTCCCGAATACTATCCACACCATGTTGATAGTACAGATAATGTGTATTTTGAAATTCAGTCGGATATTCATTGTATTGGTCCTCATAATACCAGTTCGACATTTTTTAACAAAAACTTTCTAAAATATTTACAAAAAATCTAAGAAAATAAATCCTACCGAAAGGGGTTCTAAACAAACACAAACAAGGCCAACTCAACCAAATCAAACCTACTGAATCTAGCAAACAAAAAGAATGATGTCTCCACTTAGATTATTTCTAGACCAGCTTTTATTCTTCCAAAAGGCAACTATTTACATTTTTAGCAAATCTCTTATAACGATCCGAATTATATTAAGTCGAATAGAAGAGCTCTAAGGAGCTTTGATAACCCTGCTCTTTGGCAACGTTTCCTTGGGTTACAAGGCGACTCAAATCAACTTAAAATAATTTTTCTGAACTTTAAGTTAGGCTAGAAAAGTAACCATTACAGTCCTTTTGAATGATTTTCCAATAATCTCGATACCCTATCGGTCTACTTTCTAGTCAAACTCTAAGGATTGGGTTCGCATTAGGTAATGTGTTCCTAAGGCGGGCAAGAAGGAAACGGTGATGAAATCCGAGTCCTTATCTTATATGGCTAGTCCTTGCCCTTTACTAGAAAATAAATTTGTATTCAGTTCCTCAACATATATGCATTCGAAGGAATACAGTAAACCCACTTGCAGGGGATTCGTGGGTTGATCGAGTCTTACCTCCCGTACCAGAAGGGGGATGAATCAGTTGTAGTCGACTCAGGCCACTGACTCCTGTGTCAGTGTACGAACCCGAGGGTCCGAGACAATATCGTAATTGTCGTCCTTCCCTGTTGCAGTTTATATTTAAATTACCCTTCCGTAGGGTTTAAAAATAATAATAATGTCCAAAATCTCAAAGTCCAAAGTCCAAAAATAAGAAAAAAAATAAAAGTACCTAAAATAATTACAAAAATAATAAGAATTTCCTAATACAATTTATAAAAAGAAAAATAAAAACCCTAAAAAAACATTAAAAAAATTAACTAAAAAAAATCTTGTCTTCTTTTTCCGTTCTTTCGATTTATCTTTGAGTCCAAGTCTTTAATCAATCAATAATCTTTGGCTCTAATTTCTTTTTGATCCAAAACCTGTAATACAAAGAAAAATACCCAAAACCGTAAAATAGAACAAATAAATAAAATAAAATAAAATAAAATAAAATTCTAACTAAACTAATTAACCTGAAAAAACTAAAAACAAATCTAAAAACAAGTCCGCGTCGGCGCCACCAAAAACTGATGTGTTTTGTAGTTGTGGCAAGAAAAGGGTTTCAAACTCTCGAACTTGTGAAGATTGATTTTATATTCAAACTCTAATAAATAAACTAGAAAACTCAAAACAAAGTTGGTATCAAGATTAGAGAGGCACTAAGACTCAGGAGTCCACCATTAACAATTTAAAGTGATTCAATCTAATCAATATTCATGCAATTCTTTACATTTAAAGTGATTCTAATATGTTGCAAAAGTAGATTTTCAAAGTAACAAATGTAAATCGAAAGTATAGAACATCAAAAAACCTAGGCTAAGCATGCTCCATCAAAAGAAATCACAACTGTTTAATAAAAATCCTTAAACCAATTTTTAATCAAAGCAAATAATCATAAAAGAAAATATAGAAATTAATTAAAATAGAAATATACCACTTTTCTTGGAACAATGGCTTCCTCTGTCACCTTAGCAAAGGGGTTTAGCTCCTCATATTAATCACTTGCTCAAAATAATGGTTCATGGCTCAAAGTGTTTACAAATGAAGAAAAAGGGTGAAAATAATGAAAACAGGAATTTCGCAATGTTTATAAACGTTACATACTCACTGTTACAGAGAGAAAAGTGTTTCACTGAAGATAAATTTGCAAAGTGAAAGTAAATGTTCCAAATTAAAAGCTTTAGCAACATAATCTTCAATTTTTTATCCATGGAAGCTTCAACCTTTTAGCAACGATTTCTTCATCTTCTTCATCACGATCATGAACAAATTTTTCTGATTTTTGATTTCTTCCTCTTTGGCCTCTGCCATCCCACCCCCCCGGTTTGATGCTCAAACTCGACTAATTTATATACTACAACAACAAATCTTCTTTATATCTTTTAAAATCTTTTCTTTCAATGAAAAAATTCTCAGAATTTTTAGTTTTCTTCTCGGACCTGATTTTTCCTCCATCATCAAATCACGATCTGATTTTGTTTCTTTATGTTCATGCGTGTTTCTATAAATGTCGTGATCTTCCATAATACTCATAAAAGTCATTTATAAAATGTGACATGAGATTAGGAAAGACATCCAAAGCTTTCCTGTTTTATCGAGTGCACGATAATTCTCAGTTATTCTTCGAGTTTCCAACTTGCACACGATTCTTTAATGAGGCAAGAAAATATCTTGTCTTAAAACCTTAATTTTCTTTCCAAAATTCTCACGTAGTTAAGAAATAAATTCACGCAGTTAGAAGATATAAATTCCCGCCACCTTTTGAATTTGAATTTGGAATGTGGGTGCCTTTAACAACTGTACGGGTGCCTCTATCCATTATGGGGGGTGCCTTTATCAATTTCCCGGGTGGCTTTAACAATTTTAAAGGGTATTTTTAGCACTTTTCAAGCCTGTTTTTCCACGACCGTTTATCCCTAAAAAATACCTAAAAACATAGAAAATGACAATATTAGTACAACAATTGAGAAAAACAATATAGATATGAGAACAATTAAGACACAACAATGTGTCTATTAAGAAACCCGAAAGATGAAGAAGTGAGGGCGCCAATCGAGTCGCAAACAACTCCCGTGATGACCAACATAGATGAACCGGTAGGCCCAAGGGCCAGCGTATTCATTACAGGTTCCTCTAAGCCCGATCTTGCATTTTTATCCTCCTGGAAAGGAGAATTCACAGTAGCAGCAACTATGGTCGCCTCACCACCTTTAATTACTATCTCTCCCTCTTCAGCATAAGCATCATCTACCAAGAAGTCATAGTCTTCCTTCTCGGGGAGCACTACTTCCACGTCCAGCTTAAGTAAAGACTCATCTAGCTTCGGCTGGGACTCAGTAGGATCGGGGATGCCGCTTATTAACTGCCAATCCGGGGGCAGCATAACAGGTTGATAAACAACCTTTTTCACGAAGTTGGTGCCAGAACTAGCACCCGCTAGATTCTCCCTTCCATCACCCGAGCTAGAGATAACATCTTTTCCCTTACCCACAGTACTTGCACCTTCATTAACATCACCACCATCTTTAATAATACCGACATCACCATCACCATCACTAGCAGAAGTAACAATATCTTTCCCTTTATCAGTTTCAACAACTCTTTCACCAACAACATCACCAACATTCTTTCAATCAACACTTTCACCAGTGACAACATCAACATTTTCACCACCAACAGTAACTTTACCTTCACCACTACCACCAGCACCTCGTGAACCTAAGAGAATAAGACCAATATCCGATTCATCATCATTATCATCAATAACAACAGACTTGACCCTCTGAAAAGAAGATTAAAGGTTGGTCAGATACTATTAAGGAAATAAATAGGGGAAAGTACAAGTACTTGAAAGGTCAGAGAAGAATTGTATTTGTTACCTTAACACCCTCATCCCCGCATGAAACAGCTCCACTCCTCTTCCGATTTGACTTAAAAAAAAACAAAGTAACCAAAAGGAATCAAAAAATGAAAATCAAATGACAAGAAGAATAAGTAGATAGCAAATGCATACCTTTTCAGTGTTCACCACCCAGGGCGCATAAGAAGCATGACCAACAAAACACTTAGGAGGAGGACGGTTCCCAAAGAGAAAATTCCCACGAATAATCAGTGGAGTCTTATCCTAGACATGATCATTGGTGCACCTCAAGTGCTTGTTGCTTGCCTGACCTAAATCGGGATCCTCATCGAGCATCAACTTCTCATCCTTGTTAAGAGGCGGAATATGGCGAGCCGGCCCGAAGGATAAACCATCTAGATCCCCAGAGGAGGGAGTGCAGTCTTTATAGTTATCCAGAAAGCTCTGGACTGTGTACTTATGGGCGTCAACAGGATCGTAGGTGGAATGAAGTAAATCAGTATGCTTTCCCTTACTTCGCCTCTCCCACTCACCCATGAACCGGTACCAATTACCATTATACTAACCCAAAACACGAGCCGGATCGACTCGAGAAAACACATCATAAGCAAATGGCCTGGAAGGACTATAGAGAGGTAGCCTAAGCCTTGCTTCAAGTTGGCCCAAGTTGATGATGGTGGCACGGTCCAAGTGGGGAAACTCAAGATACTTCACTCGATCCAGGTAAACACGCTATCCCGCCAATATTGATACATCATATGCTTGAAGAGCAAATCTGTTCTTGACATAGGCACAAAATTTCTCATCTGTCATCTCAGCGATTCTAGGGGTATATTTCTTCTTAGGATTTCTACAATTAGAAAAGAGAATTTCGCAATCAGAAAAATCATGACCGTCTAAACATATGTGATGATCAGGAAAAATATATCTAATTATATCACGATCCTCATGAGAAAGATCAACAGCTGGAAATAAAGAATCAAAAACATGAAAACTTGCATCAGAAAAGGATACATACTTTCTTCCTGGGGATGAGCGAGGAGAACTAGAGGATGAATTATCTTCCATTTGATCTTGTTGGTGATTGATGATCTTAATCTTGATCTTGGTGATGATTTTTTTATAATGAGTGCAGCCGAGATGATGAACATAAGAATAGCTTCAACAATAACATCAGTGATTAAGCAAATAATAAACAGAGATTCAGGAAGGAATGTCAAAAGAGCCTTAATGGCGGAGAAGAGGAGAAATTGAGGTTGCAGAGAATGTTGAAGAAGAAGTAAATGTGAGAATTTAGTTTATTCTTTTATTTAAAACAAAAAGGTAGAGGGAAAAGTGAGCTGACGTTTGAAGGTAAAAGGTGGAAAGAGAGAGAAGGTGGAGTACGTGGCGGTTACCAAGGGACGTGGAAGCGGTTAAAGGAAAGATAAAGCGTTTCTTCCCATCGTACCCTTGATCCAGATAGAAAGAAAGGGGGAAAATATAGTAAAGAAATATCTGAGGACACATGTAAACATCTTAGATGAGGGGATCATGATACTAAGATAAGGGCGAAGTACTGGAAGGGTCTTCTTGGTCTTACACGGTAAAAGAGATATCTACCGCATCAATCTGAAGTTAGGACACGTGAAAAGTAAAAGAGAAAATCAACGACCAAGTTTGAAAGGGGAGACAAAGCATTAAATGAGCTTAAAGAGAACGCGTGAGGTGATCAGAAGCATTTAATGCACCTGAGAAGAATCAACATATACTCTTCGGGTCGTGACTAAGGAAAGAACAAGAAGACACTATCACCTCGGGTCGTGTCCAGAGCAAGTTGAGACGAAGATCAGCATATCGAGAGAGCCAAAGGAGACTCGGGTCATGATATCAAGAGATTCAGGCTATACTCCCGAGCGAACTACAACAACTCAGATACAAGCGTCCAGCACTGAAGTTTGGTTGTATGATACCTTTTTGTTTATAAATACTAGGCTTAGCCAAGAGAGTTGGCAGGTTATGTTATTAGGAGAGAAAGATGTAACAAGTTTATGAGATCGATTTTAAGTGTTCTTGGTGAGATTGAGTTTATACCTTTGTAAGTTCAATCTCTTGCAAATAATATCAAGTATTTACCCCCGTGGATGTATGTAATCATACCGCACCACGTATATTTCTTGTGTGACCATTGTTAATATGTTCTTAGTCTTTCATGTGTATCTTCTTATTTGCGAATAAATGGTTAGTTAGATACGGATAGTTAGATTTTACACACTACAATAGAGATGCTGTTTTTGGCTTTTGTTCTCGAGAAAAGTCGATACAACTACATTATATTAGTCTGTCATGAGTTACTATATCGTATCAAATGTTAGGAAGCTCACCTTCAGAAGTTATTGCGTGTCAACCCATCCTTCAAAAACACTATGATCATTTGCTAATTAAGGTTTCAGCGGTTAATCAACCATATTATCCCATAAGTTAACCATGGGTCTCGTCCTGCCAAATAAATAGAGAATAAAGAAATGTAGTCGGAAGATACAGGAGATTAGTTGTGTAAAAAAGCTAGTAAAGAGTTTAAGACATTCCAAAAACACTTTTTATCTACTAGCTTTATAAAAAAAAATATCATATTTATATATCGTATATATACTAGTTCATGACTATTTAACCAGGATCCACCATGGGTCGAAAATATTTTACCATTTTGGATCTTAGCTATAGTCGATGCAGAAATGTAAAGAAGTGGGTGGGGGTGGAGGGGGGAGTATTTTGGAGGTACATGGGTAGCAGCTTCCCATGACATACATAGTCTTCCTTGTGTTCGTACGCGGTGCAGTACTGCCCTAGTTATACAAGAATATATTCTAGTATTTCATTTCATACTGCATGAAAATTCACCAAACCCACAAGATATACATACGCACATAGATAGGATTCCTCCTCCAGATATATATTTTAATAGCAGATCCAACCTGATCTAATCCTTTTGGTACTAATTTAAGTCTCCCGATAAGCCTATCTTTTCCATCTTGTATGCAATTGGCCTAATAATTTCAAATCATAAAACAACAATTGGCAGTTCATTTAAGACTTCCATATGATTCCGTGACAATCAATAAATATTATTTCAACTGCGTTGATAATGTGGATGCATGAGATAAAATGTGTGTATTCTTTTTGAACTCTCACAAGAGTTTGGTAATGGTCGTTAACATCAATCAATCACAATTGACATAACGACTATCTATATTTATAGTTTCTATAAGGACAATAATAGTAGAGCATTTTAGTAACATGAACCTTATCGGTTATCGCCATCATAATATGGTATACACCCATATGTGGAAAATATGAACACAATATTCGATGCTTATCAATTATCATCGCAGTATGCTAATGTTGAACCGCACGCCTCTTTACCACAAAGAGGATAGGTTTCCGTGCAATACTCTATGAATCTGCGATTCATGAGTCTGATTCTATCGAGTCGCCTCAATTTCTATAGATCGAATCGTATCACTGACTTGTTTTGCTTAAGACTCGGTATTTAGAACTTACTCGAACTGATCCTTAGCCGATTTACACGAGTCAGAAACCATCTTCTATGATTTTTTTTCATTTTCCCCAAAAACTCCTATCAAGAATTGAATTTTGAACCTCCCGTATAACAACTGAAAAGCTTAACCATCGAACTTTCAACCTCTCGTGTAATAACCAAAAAGCTAAACCTTCATGCTGCAAACTTTTTTTTTTTTTTTTACATTAAAAAGGGAAAAGCTTGTATAAAAAGGTTCATTGTCACCGGAATAGTGACAAGAACAGAGAGTTACATGGATGTGTTAATTATAACATTCCAATTACAAATTAACGTTGGTAAAAAAAAATCCATTAAAAACATCATAGTTCAAACCCCAATTAAATAATAACACTTAACAACTATAATAATCTGCTTAGTACTCTTTGAAACATTGTTATATAGCCTGTTATTTCTTACTTTCCATAAAGACCACCATATGGCGAAAGGCAGTAAACTACACACTCTTTATTGAATTATATTGCATATATTTGTATACATTGTTTATATATTAACTTTTGATTCATTTTTTGATTCATGTTAAGTATAGCGATAAATTGACTATAAATCTCTGATTCACGATTCAACATACGATTCGACGGATAAAAATAAAAAACAAATCACTTCGCGATTCACAATATAAAAACCTTGTTTTTATAACTCTGAATTTCCTAGTCCCTCTTGTTCAGCCCATAAAAAAATTCTTATATTTTAGATTGAATTCATATGTACTGTTCACCAGAAATATTTTATTTTAGGGGGATTTTGTGTTTCCTCCCCTAAAAAGATATTTATTTTATATTTTTTACTTTTGATTCATTTTTTTTATTCATGTTAAGTATAGACGAAAAATTAACTATGAATCTCCAATTCACGATTCAACATACGATTCTGACATATAAAAATAAAAAAAAAATCACTTGGCGATTCACGATATAAAAACCTTGTTTTTGTAACTCTCAATTTCCTAGTTCCTCCTCGTTCAGCCCAAAAAAAGTTTCAGATATTTTAGATTGAATTCATATGTACTGTTCACCAAAAATATTTTAATTTAGGGGGATTTTGTGTTTCCCCCCTAAAAAGATATCTATTTTGCATTACCCCCCTTTTAAATACAAAATAGGTAAAACCTCCTGTAACTTGGATGTGTCGTAACATCCCAGTTAACTCAGCACGTGCAGTGCACATGTGTGTCAGACTAAATAATTAAAATTATAAAAAGATAAACTTACCTCTGTATACGTGGAGGATTCTCATCCTCAAAAAAATGAAAAATCAGACCGTTCAACAGTCATCAACCATCATATATTATAAAAGGAACCTTAAGAAATCTTGTTATGTCGATTCCATGGTTTCTTAAAAACATAAACTTGATTATTCAGTTGATTCAGAGCAATAGAGAAACAATTTTGCACAAACATTTTCAATCGAGAATGGGAGATGGATCTTCAAGTCTCGACAGTGAGGTAAGTTTCGAATTCCACCATTAAAGGGGGTAATGCAAATTATAATATTTACAGCCAGGGTGTAACACAAATATAATTTTAAACTTTACAGGTAACCAATGATGATGAGATGACCAATGATGAAATTACATGTCAAATATGTTTTCAATCAACACACTCAACAATATATTGCCCATTCATATACTCCAAATGTAGAAAATGTGATGGCATTAGAAGAGTTTGGGAAGGAAACACTCAAGCTAATCCACATAGGAGATTTTTGAGGTGTCAAAACTTCAAATGTGATGAATTTCAATGGTTGGATGAAGCAGTGAAGCTTCCATCACCAAGACAGCATCAAGCAAAGGGATGTTCAATATGCGGAAGTCTTTTACATTGGTCTAAAGATTGTCCTGGAGGAAACATGAAACAAATTAATGAAAGTAAAATTATTGGTGACCTGTGTAATCAGTATCAAGGCTCAATGAATTTATACAAAGGACAAATAAAAAGAAGATCAATGTAACAAGTGAAACTGAAATGTAGCAACTTTAATAGTGATATCATGTCTTAACAAAAAATTAAACTGGCTAAACAACCATCCTTAACAAAGTCACATCTCTATATAACAAAATGGCAACTTCCCTGCACAATGCTAAGCTAAATCAGAGTACATCCATTCTCTTTACAAAATATTGTCTATATGCACATCAAAAAAATAACGCACACACACACACATACATGTATATGCATTTAAGGCCATTTAAGGCCTCCAAGTAGGTGGTTTAAAAGTATGGGATGGGGGTCTAAAACCTGTCCTCATCATCTGCTCTAAACCCATTCTGGATATGGAAGTTTGTTGTTCTTGGTGTTCTACCAGCTCTACCAACACCTGTATAAGGAGGGACAGTCTTGGTCTTGGTGTATCTGCACTTCTTCCAGTTTGTGGATCAGGTGGTTCCCCTCTGCTCATTCCTTGTGAAGGTGATGCTCATTTTCCCCTAATAAAACCACAACCACATCAGCTTAAACCAAGACATTATACAAATTGAACATGTGAAAAAAAAGTATTAATGGAGGAGATTAGTACCTGCCAGCATTTGTTGGAGGAGGATTGCCCCTACCTCTGCCCATTCCTTGTGGGGATGCTGCTCATCTTCCCCTAATAAACCACAACCACATCAACAATAAACCAAGGCACCATACAAATTAAACATGTGAAACAAAGTGTAAATGGAAGAGATTTGTACCTGCCATCATTTGTTGGAGGTGGATTGCCCCTACATCTGTCTCTTCCTCTAGCACTAGTAGATGGCCCATTCTTTGTTGGGCAAATCCTGACATTGTGGGCTGATGAACCACAACTGCCACAAGTTTTTAACCTTTTGTTGGGTTTTGTCTGCCTTCAATGTCAGATCTAATCCTGTTCAGCTGTGGCTTGCCAATCTTTCTCTTGTATTTAGGCTTAAGCACCATCATTTCATGCTCAATCCAATTTTCTTAGCTTGCACATGCCTTTACCATACCTACATAAGCCTTTTTATAACTGGAAACCTTATGCAGATCATCAACCAAACTGCAAATAAGACAAATAAAATTGTCAAGTGAAGTTTTGACAAATGATATGAAAGAAATTTACCAATGAAATGTGGCTTAGAAGTTACCCATTCAGATCAATCCTCAAGTATATTCCCACTGCAACTGCATGGACACATGGAATGCCAATGATATCCCAAATACAACAGCCGTATGATTTTTCAATTAAGATCACATCCCACCTACTTCCAGATAAGTTGCTTTGGACACACCATTCAAGATCACTTTATCCAAACAATTTGTACTTATTCTTCTTATTCATCCCGTTCTTCATAATTCTCTCAGCCTTGGGCACCAATATCCTACCCTCCCTCTCCTATTGAATAACCTTGATCTTTCTCTCAAACATTAATCCCATAACCTTCATGTTAAAACCTTCCAGAAGTCTGTGTAAATGATGGTATCTAACATCTAACATCCAACTGTTGAACGTCTCAGAGAAGTTGTTTGTTACATGCTCACATTGATGTCAAATCAAATGTTGACCTATCCCAAGTATGTGTCTCTACAGTAGCAAACTAGTCAAATGCCCTCTTGTTATCCTTTTTCATTTGATTTATTGCCTTCTTATGATCGAAAGCTCTGTAAGATTTGGATGCCCCCCAAGCTAGTCTTTTCATATGTTTTCCTTTGTGTGTTATCTTAAAGTTTTCAAACATATATCTAAAATAAAACCTGTGTCTAACAGCGGGGAAAACTTGTTTTACTACTGGGATAAGGCCTTTTTGCCTATCTGATATGAAATTCAATGGCATAGGATGAGCATTCAATCTATCTTCAATGGCTTCTAGAAATTTTATCCAGTTATCCTTATCTTCACAATCCCAAATGAAAATAGCTAAGAGGTACATAGCATTATTACCATCAAGAGCAACTGCTAAGAGCATGACTCCACCATACTTGCCTCTGAGATGGCGCCATCCAAACCAACAAAGGATCTACATCCATCTTTAGAGCCATTCATGTATGAATCAAAAGTAAAGCAACATGTATTAAATGCATCATCTGTATTAGCAACAACACTTCCTATGCACCTTGGATTCTTTTCTACAATCTGTCTGCACACTTCACGTGACCACTTATAACCATCTTCATAAGATCCATAAATCTTGGTTAAAGCCTTACCAAGAGCTTTCTAACACACCCAATGTTTGACAAGCACTCCGTGCGTGGACATGATCTTTTCTTTTATCTTCCCTGGCTTCAACTTATAACCATATTCTCTTACATCATCCTCTATGACTGAAGCAATCCAAGTGGAATTGGCCATTTTGTTCTTCTTGGTCCAATCCCTGTTTATACAAGTGTGTGTAACAACATATTTGGTGACCTTGACAGTGGAACTATCATTTTGGCTGCAAACATAAAAATCATTAGTTAGAAATTGACATATTATCCTAGAAGAAAATGAAACATTGTTTGTTAAGAATACTTACAGGTTCCCGTTAAGTCTGAAAGAACACTTGATATCTTTACACCTGCTCCTTAATCTATCCCTATCATCCTTGGGTTTTTTTACTTCAAAAGAATTGGCAATAGAAAACCTTGTCACAAATGCCTTGTACTTTTTCATAGTAGGCCAAGTCATACCAATGGATAGTTTATTTGTCTCACATGTCCATGGCACATGGTCTTCACTTTGAACATCTGCATACATGGCATCATACTTGTATGCAACCCTTTTATACTCTCCAAATCTGTGACTCAGCAACCTTTTATTCCTTTAAATCAGTGTCACACTCAGATTCATCCTCTGGTTCACCATCTGAGCTGACTGAATGGTTGCTATGGTAATCATCTTCAACTGGTAAGTCATTGATGTCATGAAAATCAAGATTGGTACATTCAGGGAGTACATCCAACTCTTCTTCATCAAACCCTTCTTCATTTTCTTCATCCAACTCAACAACATTTGTTTTGTTCTTCTTGGTTGCAGCTTCAGTTGTAGTTTTATCTTCCGTACGAGCTCTTTTCTGCGGTGTTAGTCTCTTGCTAGCAACTTTCTTTGAAGTCATGTAATTTCTTCTAGGTGGGGATTGCTGGCTCATATGCCAAGGTGGATGTTGTTGACTCATTTTCCCAGGTGCCTGCTGAGTCACCTGCTCAGGTGGATGCTGACTCATACGCTCAGGTGGATGCCTACTCATCTAATCATGTGGCTGCTACTGACTCATCTGCCCAGGTGGCTGCTGCTGACTCATTTGGACATCATCATAGTCATCAATATCAACAACTACTGGTCCTTCCTCTGAGACTGTGTTATGGGATATTGAGAAAGAAAAATGTGTTGCTCCTATTAAAATGCTAGGGAAATACAAAACACCATGTCCCGATGGTGTTCCCATCAGTTTCTAGTTATTATTATTAATTCCTTATGAAGACTTTTTTGAAGAAATAAAGGATTTGAGACTTATCAGCTTAGTTCATTGTGCTAATAAAATTGTCTCTAAAATTATTGCAGAAATATTTAAGCTCACTCTCCTTACAATTATATCTTTACAATAATCTTCTTTTGTAAAAAAAGAGCAAATCCTAGATGGTGCGTTGATAACAAATGAATTGATAGACTTAAGGTTGATTTTGAAGAAGAGTAAGAAGTGGAAAACCTAGTCTTTTTTGTAAGGTTGATTTTGAAAAAGATTTTGATCATGTATTCTATGATGAAATGTTCAAGCTCATGGGCTTTGGAGAGAAGTGGAGAAGTTGGATTAGATGTTTTGGTGAAATTGTTAGATTCTCAATTCTTGTTAATGGTAGTGTTGTTGGTTATTTAAAAAGTATTGGAAAAACTCATATAAGCAAAAAATCTCAAATATCCTTCATCATGAGACATATAATTATCACTATAAATAAGAACCATAATTCCAACATTAATGATTAAGATTAACATAATAGAAGTAAGTGGATCGATTAAGTCGCCAAACTCTAAAGAAAAATCATTATTTATAGTCCAAGACCATAAATATTGATAGATGGAGCTACCATTCACCTTTCTTATTTTTTTTATTTGGTAAAACTTTAAATTTTATGACAAAAAAGCTCAAGAACAAGGTATTCTTTCTAGTTTGCGAGTTAAGACTAAAGGTGTGGTAGTTAGTCTTATGTAATTTGTAGATGACACTCCTATTTTTTTATTTTAATATTGAACAAGTGAAAAACCTCAGATTAGTTCTCATTTATTTTAAGATGGTCATAGGTTTGAAGATTAATTTTGCTAAAAGTTGTATTTTTTTGTTGGATATGATGGTGACTTAACGGGTATTTATTTTATTTTTGTTGTTATAGTGGAGTTCTCCCTACAACTTATTTGGGTTTTCCATAAAGATAAGTCAGAAGTGTGGTGGGATAAATAGATGTGACAAGATTATAGACTATAGATGGTCTTTGAGTAAGAACAAGACTTTTTCTTTTAAGTCTCATTATGGGAGACTAACTTTATAAGATGACTCACTTTAAACTAGTCCTATTTTTACTCTTATCTTAAAACTAAAAACTAGTTCCATTTTTAATTTTATCTTGTAACTGAAATGCCTACCAAAAATAGGCTTCTTTTTATGTCTTATTGCTTATGACATACTTCCAACAAAGTTTTTTTTTTAGAACAAAAGGAATTGAGGTTCCAGATTGGTGTTTGTTTTATAATGAGAATGAATCAAGTTATCATCTTCTTATGCCTTGTACCTTTGCTAAACAGGTATGTGAGAATTTTTTATGTAAGCTTAAACGGTTCTTTTTTATGCCTCTGGATGTTGCTTCTACTTTACTTGCTTGGCATCTTCTGCAACATAGCAAGGTTAGTACTGCAATATATAATGTGATTCCTATAGCCATCATTTGGAGCATTTGGAAGGAGAGAAATGCCAGATTTTTTTCCAAAGAAAAGAAGTAATTTTAAGGTTGTAGTTAATAAAGCTATTTACTGCATGTTTTTATGGGCTTTGGCCATCAAATGTTTCGAGTTTATTAATTCTTCAAATATCATAAAGATCGGTATAATATTTACGTAATCCTTATTGAAAGTTGGTAGCAGGTTACCAACTTTGTTTATTTGTTTTTCTTTTCTTTGCTTTCTTTTTAACCTTTTGGTTTAGGGTGGTATAATCTTGTTATGCCCTATGTTTATTGATTTATAAATCTTTTTTTTTGCCGATCAAAAAAATAAAAAAAAATAAACATGGGATTACGGTTTATTTGGAGAGTAAACTTTGGGACCACAGTTTATTTGGAGAATGAACCGTGTGATAATGTTTGATTTTTGCTAGATATTCTAGAAGTTCATTTGCAGTAATAAAATATGGAATAAATGTTCATTAACTAAAATAAATTGCTAGAATTCTTGAGTTGTTGGATGACCATTTTTTTTGCTAGATGAACAATTAATTTCATAGTTCATCTTAAAGAATGAACTATGGGATGTCATAGTCATTTAACTAGATGAACTGATAATTTTAGCGGTTTATATTTTAACAGATGAACTATTAATGCAGTAGCTAGCTTATTTTCTCTCTTATGTTCTTTTCTTTCATCTTATTCTTCTTTTTTTTCTTTTTTTAGTACTTTGAAAAAAAAGTTTATTAAAAAGAGAAAAGCAGAACAAAAGTGGGATGATGTGTATCTAAAACACCTAATTCTAATATTAATTTCTTACGTGTTTTTTAATTAGTTTTTTTATAAATTTATACATTACATTTATTTTTATATTTTTAGATATAATAACTTAAATTTGTAAAAGGGAAGAGAAAGCGTTGAAATGAGGTTAGGTGGAGACTATGTTACAAAATATGCCAGTAAGAACGGTGAACTCGGTGTTGGCTGCTCGAAGTTCCTACTCCTTTTGAGTCTAAACTTGGCTTTTGATCGTAATGGTTAGTTTCTTTTAAAGAAAAGCCCCATTCCCAAAAAATTATCCAGCTCGTAAGCAATCTATATGTTCCATAACATCAATGAATATTCTTTCAATACAGTTCATACAAAGATTCAACATCAATCGCATTTGAGCTAACTATACATGTATACAGTTTTGCTACTATAAGAATAATAATTAGTTACACTATACAGCAGCCTTAATATTATCAATCGTCATCGTAGTAAAGTATATACGTGAAAAACACGAACACATATTGGATGGTATTGATTCTGCCACCTGTCAAACACCCAAATGTCGTGCTCATGCTTGTGTTCAACTGCACACGCCTTTTTTACGTGTATCCAACTCTCACAAATTTATCGTGATGGTAATGTTAATAACTCTCTCAGGTGTAAATTTCATCCGTGGCAAATAAAATCTCGCTGAATTTTTTTGAAGCAATTTCGAGGAATTGGTGTGAGTCGTGTGACAAACAGTATTTCGTTGAATTTTTACAATTAATAATAGGAAGAGATGAGGAATGGATGAGCTGGAGAGATTGGTCCATGACCATGATCTTTGTTAGGAATCCAGAGCAGCTCCATTGACCATTACAAGATTTTAGAAGTCAAAACCCAGCAGTTGGCAAGTTGCCATGTCTTTTTACATGTGTTGTGTTTGAACTTTGAAGATAACTTAGAATATTCTAGAACTTATATACCCTTATCGCGTGACCAACCATCCTTATGGGTCTAATCCTTAAAAACAGGTAAAATCCAACTATAAACTTAACGACCCCTCCCAACCGTCAGTACACGTGCCCACCTAGTGCTTGTTTCCTGCAGCCGTCCAGTCACATCAACGCAGGAGAGAGATGAGACTTGTTGACCCGCTTGTAGTGTACGTGAACGAGACCCCTAACCGCAAAACACTTTTCAAATCTTATGAATTTTGAAAAATTGTGGATGTTTTGTCTACCCATGCTAGAACGAGATCGTTCAAAACACCTGCGCCTTTATCAACTTGGGAAAGTAATATTATTTGGTGGTGTGCATATCACGTGCTTTATATGACACGTGTCGGGAGAAAGTAGTGTCTATAGAAGGGAGCATATTCAAATGGTTAACCATGTGGTCAGCTGGCCAAAAACCGTATACAGAGGCTAAACATCATGAGCTGGACATCATCACTATGCCGAGCTGGGACGTGTGAGGGCGGCGACTGATGTAGTGAATGCGGGAAGTTGGAATAAAAACTAGATAAAGAAAAGAAGAAAAATTGTCGTCATGACTCATGTCGTTCAACCAAAGACGAATATGGAGAAAAACACTGCAATACTTTTTTTATGGTGTAAAACAAACCGTGGAAAAAATGTGCAATTGAGAGGCGTGGAAAAAAATCAGCATGCAAGATCTTTGGCACAACAATTTTGGCCATCCAATTTGAAAGAATAACCAATGGTTTTATCCATATTTGATATCTCTGCTTTTTAATATTCTTTTTCGTGGTGATGAATTACAAGACAATCTCTGTTAGCTAATACATTGCTATCCTGAGTTTAATTGTGTAACTGATATTCTGACTAAAGTTCCGTCTTCTTGGGACCTTCAAGGGGTTTTGTTGGATCCTCGCCTTTTTATATCCTTAGTCTCCTTAGAGCAACTGCAGCGGGTTGATTAAAAGTTGGATTAAAGTTTAAAAGTAATCTTTGATCGTCAAAAACCAACAACAGCCATGCGATTATTGATTAAATATAATTGACGAAATCCATTGTTCATGATTAAAAGTAATCTTTGATCCCCGATTAAAAATTATAATCAAGCTAAGTCCTAAGAATTCGTTTGGACTCAAACGGTGGGCTAGGATTTCGTTTAAAAACACGGGCGTTGTGCTGGGGTACCGTCTCGACTGGGCGAAGAGTTAGGGTACCGTATCGACATGGGCGAAAAGCTGGGGTACCGTCTGAACATGGGCGAAGTGCTGGGGTACCTTCTTGACTTGGGTGAAGTGCTGGAGTAGTGTCTCGACTTGGGAGAAGTGCTGGGGTACCGTCTCGACTTGGGCGAAGTGCTGGGGTACCGTCACACTAGGGTACCGTCTCGAAATTGGCGGAAAGCTAGGGTACCGTGTCGACTTGGGCGAAAAGCTAGGATACCGTCTCAACTTGGGCGAAGAGTTGGAATTTCGCTCCACATCAGGCGGTACACTATCACACCGTCTGGAGCAAGCGAGATAGCAGGAGTTCGTCCGTCTTCTCAAGCGTTGCGCTGGCACTTCGCCAAATATAAACGCGACCCCAGCCTTTCGCTTGACTACTCATGGTTGTTTTTGCAGCGTATCAAAGATCAAAATTTTTGATCGTTAATCTTTGATTTTGATCACGCCGTTGGAGTTGCCCTTAGAGAAGGGCCAATCCGTGTTTTGTTAGGGCTATATAGTTTCTAATGTGAATAACATTGAAAAATATTGTTTCGTTTTTATGGAAATCACTGACACACATAATAAGAATTCCAATAATAGAAAAGATAATATACTTATTGAATTTAGTTGATCAAGTCGAGTATTAGATACTCTGTCCTTAAGATAAATTTCTCTTTGTATATAGTGTTTACAGTTCCATAAACATTTCCTTCTAAGATATAACGATCACACATTACAGAAACTAACACTACTGTTATTTCATTAGGTAAGGAACTGAAAGGTTATTCTGCTCTCATTAACGATTAATAGACATTATTAAAAACTCTTCAAAAAACAATTTTAAAACTTATGTTCAACTAGAACAATAGGTGAGTTTATATAGAGTCATGGTGACTCTATAAAATGTTTTTAACTTATAGGTGACTCATGATGTCTAATGATAACTCACCATAATATTTATCAATAAGTGTCTTATGGATAAAAAGACACGATCCAAACACATTTGTTATACCTTTTAATAAAAACTATTTTCCACTCGAACATAAATAATTTTACTTGAAATTTTCTAACAAATAAGTGACCCCATAAAAAAAGTTTTTATTAGTTGGGTGTCACTTATCGTTGAATGGAGCTTGATATATACATACGTGGCAGTCAGACGATAAATAGGAATGAGAGGAAGGGCTTATTTGTAGAAACTTACTGGAGGCAATAATCAAATCTGGAGCCCAACCATTAGGTATTACACAATATTAGTAGCAGAAATTGAGGATACGTTATTAGTTGTCAAAGCCACATAAGCACAACAATGAAACATTTGTTTTGAAATCGAGTCGACCAATCTAGTACGTTTCTTAACAACAGTGGGAAAACCTCAATAGTATTTAACAGGAAAAATGACAACTGAAATGACCGAATTGTTACGAATAATCCACCAAAACAAAAAAATCAACAAGGCGCACATACCATTGCCATATAAAATTCCTTTTTTATTAAAAAAAGAAAGAATTGTTTTAAATGACTTAGAACCCTCAAAAATATCCCTTTTATCTGAGTTAGAACTGATAATCAAAATTTATCTAGAAAAACATCAATTTGGTTTTTTTTTTTTTTTTCTTTTTAAATAATGATAGTTGATTGATTATTTACGTTATTGGAAATAAAATATCATAGAGATCTCAGGAACATAATAAGAACTATATTATTGGGATGATATTATTAAATATTCCTTACAACCCTAAATAAATGACTCTTTTATTTTTTAATCCCAAATTAAACAATAGTTTTCATTTTTATATGATACACTTCCTAAACAGTCTTTTATAGTATGATTATTGTTGTTAAATTTTGTTATAGTTAATGTATCGAATATAATCATGTTTATACTCGTTGTATATATTCCCTCCGTTTCAGGAAAAGAGTTACTATCATTTTTTCATTTTAGTTTAAAAATAGGTTAAAATGAAAAAGTGATAGTAACTCTTTTCCTGAAACGAAGATAGTATTTTTTAAAAATATTTCCACCGATATAAAAATATAAAAAAAATTCAATGTCTAGTTTGAAAAATATATCAGTTCAAAGTTTTTTAAATTATTAGACATAAGGATATAAATTAAAGAAACCCTAAAAATCATTACCTTTCCTTATTTTAAGAACTGTGTAAATAGAAAGGTAATGACTAAAATATAACCTACATTTGAATTAAATGCACCCTAACTAAATACAACCCCAGTAGGTAATTAGCTAAATAAAAGCCAAATTACTTTTAACAACATTATAAATACAACTCAAAGAATGTTGACTGATTTAATCATATATTTTATCAGTATTAATATATTTCTCCTAGCTTCTAGAGAGTGAGAAATTCATCACCAACACAAAGGAAGTCTCATAACCTCTTATTCTTGAAGAAATTCATTCGGAGAATCTTGCTAAGAGCGTCCACAATGGTAGGAGTAAAAGACGGACCATATCCAAATTTGATCTTTGGTCCGTCCAAAACATAGCACAGCGGCGCGAGTAAAAACAATCTTTGGTCCGGATTTGTCACTGTTCACGACCATTTTTAGTATTTTTTCTGGACCAAACGAAATATAGTCGGGCAGGCGTGTAGGTAACCGTCTGGGGCTAGGCGTATGCGTAGGTAACGTCTGGTGGCAAGCGTTCGTCTAGGATAACGCTTAAAAACACGGACGTTAACCAAAACTCCGCCTGATGAAGCGTTCACCTAAGATTACGCTTGATGAAGCGTGCTTCTAGGATCACGCCCACTAACAGGCGGTAACCAAATCACCGTCCCATACAAGCGGAATGCTACACCGCCTTGACATGGCGTAATTCTAAGGGTCCGCCCCACTTCAAGGATCGCTTGGTTTTGTAGGCGGAATGCTAGAGATCCGCTTGGTTTTGTAGGCGGAATGCTAAGGATCCGCCCAGTATTTTTTCGCCCACACTTCTCTCGCACGTGTACACAATTGATTAGGCGTAATGCTAGGAAACCGCTCCATCAGGCGTTTGTCTAGTAAAGCGCCCGTCTTTGGGCGTGCGTCTAGGAGTCCGTCTATCATCAGGCGTAATCTTCGTTACCGCCCCACTTCAAGCGTTCAACCAGATGTCTCAACAAACGTATACTCAGACGCCCTCCCAACAACAAGCGTTATCCTAGACCACCGCCCGATCATTTTTAGTGGTGAACCGTTATTTTTTGACCAGATCAAAGAGTAAAAATTTTACTCTTTGATCTTTGGGTTTGGTCTTACCATTGTGGACGCATTAAGAACCTTTTCCAAAACCACTTTCATGTTCTCTATAAAAAAAACAGGGAGAAGAATAAAACACCCTTAAATCCTTCGTCTGCACAACCGAGTTCAAAAATTTATGATCGTCTGTACTTTGCTGAATAAATCGATTGGAAGTATCAATCGATCAAAACGTCTCCCAAGTCTAAGAAAACACAAAGGTAAATTAGTTTAACACCATAAAAGGCAGCCCTAGAAATTTTCTTTGAAACTTTTTTGGTTCAATATTTTACTTGTAGATCTAGCACCATTTGAATATGGACTATATATTAATTGTAATACTTTATTACTTTGCACGAAAGATCATAGTGAATTGCATTTGTGTTTTTTTTTCTTTTATTTATTTATTTGTTTAGTCAGTCACTTTAAAATGTATACGGATACGAACACATTTGCATCGTCATTGTCACTTCGAGACGAATTGCTTCGATATAATGAAACAATTGCTCGATTCAAATTAATACATTATCAGTTTATGGGCTAATATATCATTTAATGAAAATTTGACAGGAAATAAATATCACTGCATATTCCTAATTCTATGATGTTCATCCGAAATAGAGCAACAATCAAACATGTTGGGTGTATCCTGATAATTGAGGGAGACCACCTACATAACGAACAAATTTTTTCTCATCTGATTCTGACAAGTCGTTAAGAGAAAGTAGTCGATAATACTCCTTGGTGTACTTGTCTATAGAACGTCCTCCCTTGTGTAGGTTTTGCAGGTGCTAGTACATCAATCCAATGTAGTTATGTGATTTTTTTTTCTCATGTGTTTCTTCAACTTCTCTTATGATACTAACTTCTATTTTCCCTTACGACTGTGTTGCAGTTTGTGTTGTTGCCACCACGAATTAGTCAAATAGCAATGATTTGAAGCACTTCTTTTTACACTATTTCGGAAACCCAAGGACTCAATCGTATGAATATGTAAAATACAAGATTTCCAATCCTAGCAGGAAAAGGAGGGAAACAGATACTCAATTTAAAGTGTGTAAACAAAATCCATAATTCCTTCCCGATATCTCCCAAGGAAAATACCGCATTGGATCCCAAATTGACGGTTAAGTGTGAGCTTATCCATGCGGTTATGCACTCTTCGAATAGGAATCCATTTTCTGAAAGATCTTGGATTTCCTGCTTTGGTGGATCGTCCGAGATCCTTTCGATGACCTATGTTTTGTTGAAGGGATATCTATATGATCGATCCAATCGATTGCATAAGGCCCGCGGTAGCAACGGAACATAGTTGCTACCAACGAAACTCATTCGTTATCTGGTACTTCTTTAAATTCCAATACTTCCTCAACCGTATTCAACTAAGAGAGAAGCTCTTCCGGTTCCAAACCACCATAAAATTCTAGGATCTCTACGTTTATTCCTGCCTTCCAGCGATCAGAATCTTCTCGTTGAATTATTCTACCTTCGCGATGTCCTCTAGCAAAAGAGTTGGCATTATCATCATCTTCTTCTTCATGCCGAAGGTTATATCGACCCAGTAAATCTTGAACGTCTTCAATAAATTCTTCTCTAGATCTCCATAGATTAAAATCTTCTGGACTTCCTCCTCGGCCTCGACCACGACCGATTGCTACTCTTGGTGGCATCTTATCAACCCTAGAATCGACTTTTTCTCTGGTAACCAACCGATGCAGTGGATAATAAAGAAAAGGAAGAAAAAAGATATTTTGTTCAGACTTCAAAATATTCCCAAGAATACCGACTATGAACAATGATAATTATTTAGACTTCGGTTTCCCGATTATAAATAATAATCAATTACACTTTGAACAAGTTTAAGAAAAATAATTTTATTAATGAATTTCAACTGTCTGAACAATAACCTGAGGACTCTTAAATAGACTTTGGGAAAAACCCTAACTTGTGCTACAAGAAAGGATGAAAAACCCAAAACCGACTCAAACCCTAATTTGCTATTTTTGATAAATTTTGGTCGACCTAAAATAATAGAAATACTAATAAAATAAAATTATATGCCACAAACGACAACCCAAACGGACTCCTTACGAAGAAATTATTAATAAAATAAAATTTTTCCTGAAATAGCAAAAACGTCTTTTTAAACCCTAAACAAAGAAATTTGGCTAAAATCTGAAGAAAATAAGATGAAGTCGTATCATGTCTTGATTATTGGTCCGTTTCCAATTAAAATAGACTTGAATTAAGTTACAATATTCAGATCTTTAACCTTCAAATAAACTATAACTTGTTCATATGTATCAAAAAAAATTATAAAATCTCAAGATGCTCCGTTGTAAAATTGAGGTGAAATGTGTTTAAATACTCTAAAGAGATTGACACCATCAATGGAGCATCTTTAGATGGTGTAAAACTCTTTAGAGCATTTAAACACATTTCACCACCGAGTCCAAAAGCATGAATCATGTTGTTGTATGCATCGATCCAGGGTTTATCCATTGCTTTCAATACCATGACAGATAGGTCTATTTCTCCCAGCACCGATTAATATTCAATCAACAGCCCTATTATAATATTACAACTCAAAATCCTCGTCTGAGCAACCATCCATCAGTTGATTTGGCTGTTCAAATATCACACAAACGTATCGTTTGGTTTTGAAGGTCAAACTGTTGGATGTAACCTACTTCAAAGTGTTTTTTCAAGTACCTACAATAACAACCTTAATATAATAAGTCTACGTCTAAAAAACAGACCTCTAATATGACATAACATAACACCTTTCACAAAATTAAATTTCCTAGCAACGATGTCACATACTGAAGGAAAAAAAATCGAGACATTTTGCAAAGTTTGGAAAATTTTTGTAAACGTTCACAATCCTTTTGTTCTCTTTGTATAAGAAAAAGGAAAAACTAAGTTAAATTAAGTTGATGGCATACTCTCTATTAATCAAAGGCAAACGAAGCATAGTACGAAATTTTACCAAATAACAAAAATGTGCCTTGGACATATTAACAAACTGAGGTCTGTAAACACATCATAATTCGATAAAGCAAGAGAAAAAAATACAAAAAGAATTTGCACGTCGAACAACCCAACCTGCTAATAGTAAGCTCATCATTGAACAACTTTACGAAGAAATCATCATTTGAAACCCGGGCGTAGAAATATTAAAAGATACTTCATATCTCCCCATCTATATAACTACGGTATATTAGTGATGCAGATTAAAAACGTGTAAAGATAATAATAATCACATAGGAATAGAATTATTGAAAAATAACCGGTAGAATGAGTAGAAATCAATAAAAATTAATTGATCTTCAAAGAGATATCCTAAAATCTACGGGGTTATCTAGACTTCGTTAATTTACTACGAATAACGACTACAGATATGAGATTAGTATTCATACTTCGGGGTAAACCCAACTATGAATAAAAATCAAAATCAATAAACTCAACAAGCTTAATGAAAATAAAATAATTTTAAAGATTGTCTAGATCCGTATGAAGCAGACACTTTTATATCTAACCAATTTGATGAATTATTTCTAATGGTTCACATCATAACAGTGCTAGTTGATGAGAGTTACTTTGGGAATAATCAAAAACTCCCCCAATTTTTGTTTTTGGAGCTCCTTATATAGATAACTCCTACTAAACAAACCCTAAACTTATCAAAACCTATAAACTTATTTCCCAAGGTATCTACTACCTTTAGACAACTTTCCTAACTTATTAGAACTCTTAAAATAAACTTCTAGACTCTTCTAAAATTACCCTAAATAATAAATCCGAAAATTAATTATTTTTCTACTAAAAATAACATTAATAAAATATAAATAATAATAATAATAAAACAATAGATTTATTTTCCATAAATCTCCCTCCATCATTTTACCGGTGTTGGAGAAGATTCGTCCTCGAATCTTGCCGATACCATGTTCTGCATGTGTAACTCGTTGATGACAATCTTCATACACATGAATTGATGTTGTAAAGAATAATAATTTATGCACCGTATAGAAGCATGAGGTATGATGGAATCCCAAAACGGATCTTTATAAGTTGATTCAACAAATTCTCTCTTGTTAGGGTAGATATGAGAGACCATTTGTGTATCACAATAATCAACAACTACTTACTCTCGGGCAAAGACAACTCATCAATATCATGAATTTTTAAATCAATAAGTTTATCATGATTAGATGACTCACCATGAAACTCCGTTAAATCATGTGAAACTTCTTGGGACTGTTTTTCTTTGTTAGAAACAGGATGTTCTTCGCCTTTTTGAGAAGAAAATTTCATATCCTCCTCATCATCGGGATATTTATCAAAGATCGGAGTTGTATATCTCTCAACAATAACTTGATTTTGTGCATCATTTTCATGACGACAAAACAAGTGTTCAACGTCGTTATCTGCACTATTATTTTCTTCTACAAGCGAGCATGGTTTAGTACGAGATTTTAGTGACTTTTTCAAATTACATTCTATCACTTCTAGAATCTCCTTCTTTGATTTGATCAGATATTCACATCTTCTCGGATCTCGTCTTGGTGACAATTTATTAACCCTGAGTACTCGTTTTAGTAACATCTTATTAACCCTAGACACAAACTTTGCTCTGGTAACCAACTGATGCAGATCGGAAGTGCGTAAAGATGATAATAATCGCATCGGAATAGAATTATTGAAAAGTAACCGGTAGAATGGGTAGAAATTGATAGAAATTCGTTGATCTTCAAAGAGATATCCTAAAATTTACGGGGTTATCTAGACTTCGTTAATTCACTACGAATAACAACTATAGATATGAGATTAGTATTCAGACTTCGGGGTAAACCCAACTATGAATAAAAATTAACATCAATAAACTCAACAAGTTTAATAAAAATAAAATAATTTTAATTAATCAAAAACTCCCCCAATTTTTGTTTTTGGAGCTCCTTATATAGATAACTCCTACTAAACAAACCCTAAACTTATCAAAAACCTATAAACTTGTTTCCCAAGGTATCTACTACCTTTAGGAAATTTTCCTAACTTATTAAAACTCTTAAAATAAATTTCTAGACTCTTCTAAAATTATCTTAAATAATAAATCCGAAAATAAATTATTTTTCTACTAAAAATAACATTAATAAAATATAAATAATAATAATAAATAATAGTTTTATTTTCCATAAATCTCCCTCCATCAATTAGTGTATTATGTTTCTCATATATTTAATAAAAGGTAATAACATATTCAAAATGATTTAGAAATCGCTAATACACAATTATAAACTAATCATGTGATTCAAGCAAATTGATATTACAAAAGAAATATATAACAAAGTGATTTAGAACACAACGCCTAGTTGATATACAACTGATCAAAAGTGTCATTATTCACTAGTAATGTAAATACTAATTGAACACATATATGAGATTATTACTTAACTAAATCGACTAGATTACTTACGCTAGTCTGTCGATAAAAAATAATTCAACTGAATTAAAATCTCAAGTCTATGAATTAAAATACACATTATTAATGGTTTCTCATGTTATATACAAAGAGAAAAATCACTATTCAATATTGATGCAAGATCTCACACCAATCAAGAGGTTTAACAAATTTATTATTTTTATGGACAAACATGCGCAATAGTTTTGCAAACACCATATTTCACAAACCATAATTTCGAATCAGAAAATAAAAAATGAGTTGTGAAGATGACATCCATATATACAAAGTGCATTTGAATCACAACTTACAAAAATCTATGGTTAAATCAGAAAACTTTTCTTAATCGGTGTTAATTTCCTGCTTGTCTGAATTTTTCAACAATGTTTGTCAGTTTTGTTAAATATCTAAAAAAATATTTTACAACTCCAAAAAATATGAAATTTGGTGTGGGTAATAATCAGGATATCTAATAGATTCAACTAAAAGGATTCACCAAAATTAATTCTAAGTTAGGAGATATACTCAAAAATCTACCGTTGTACAAAATCCAAAGTTTATATTTTTGTATAAATATAGCATCTTAGTTTTTCAAATCAACGTCATCAATTCATATACTAATTGATCATTAATTTTAGATTATTTCTAAAGGTAATGTCTTAAAATTATTGGGTGTCATAATCAAAAATAAGGAAAAATCCAATAAAAAAAAGTTGTTGATACTTAATAGCTCATTTGAAACGAAAATAATTTGACGAAATCAGATGAGCTCCTCAATTCTAAGCAACACAAACATGATATGTAGTAAAAATTTGGAGAACAGAGTCAGTCACATGTCAACACGTTGTCCTTTAGACATTATCTCCCGGATACACTCAAGAGTAATGTTATATGCCCACAAGACGTATGCCTCAAGGATAAAAAAAAAACCATACTACACCTATGGCTAGCACTTTTAGTAGATACTCAACTTGAGTATGGCAGCTAAGACAATTTTTTAAGGAAAATCTCGAAAGCCTAAAAAAATAAATAATAGAAAATATTATCTTTTTGGTCTCTCTAAAAATATAGAGAAACCATTTTCCTTGGATGTCTTAATAAGATGAGAAAGAAACTGTTTATATAATCTCATAATACAACTTAAGAAATAAGAACTCTCTGATGTTGGAATAAAGTCTTTTATTTACAAAAAAATAAAAAAAAATAAAAATTATAAAATAACTAATAGGTCAAGAGTTCGAACCCACATAAATAAAATAATTTATATTCATTTTAATAAAAGCTCTAAAACTTATTTTTCACTATTGTTGTCATGATAATAGATAAATTTAAAGGATTGCGACTTTAGGGTTAAAAGAGGACGAGATAAGAGGTCGAGAGAATAATGTTTTACTAGAAGCAGTTTTATAAAAATAAAATTTTGAAAAGTTTAGGAAACCATCACTCTTTACACTATTATATTTCAAAAGGAGTTTATGTATATCATTATTAATCTACTATAAGTACAAAAAAAGTTATAAATCTGAGTTAGAATGGGTAATCAAAACTTATCTAGAAAACATCAGTTTAGTTTTTGGTTTTGCTTCCTTGTTTTCTTTCCAAAGAATGATAGTTGATTGATTATTTACGTGATTGGAAATGAAACCTTATAGAGATCTCATGAACATAATTAGAAGTATATTATTGGGATGATATATTAAGTACTCCCTCCGTCGTTAAATAAGTGACTCTTATTTTTGTTATTATTATTATTTTCTTAAATTAAACGATATTTTTTTTATGTGATATACATCGAAAACAATTATTTTATAATAATTAGTGTTGTTAAATTTTGTTATAATTAATGTATAAAATTTTATAATTATGTTTACACTCGTTGCGTAGATCTTTTAAAAACACTTCCGACGACATAAAAATATACAAATTCCCGGCTTCTAGTTTGAGAAATATATACTTCAATTTTTTCTTAATTGTTAGACAAAAAGACTTAAATGGAGAAAAACCTAGAAATCACTATGTTTCCTTGTTTCTTAATCTGTGCCAATAGAAAGGCAGTGACTAATAAAAATCAAATTTGTGTTAAATGCAACCCTAACTAAATACAACCCCTTTAGTATGTGATTAGCTAAATAATGTTTGACTGATTTAATCAAATATTTTGTCAATATTAATATACCTTCAAATCTAATCTCCTAGCTTCTCTTTGTGATTCTAGCGAGTGATAAATTCATCACTAACGTAGAGGAAGTCTCCTAACCTCTCATTCTTGAAAAAATTCAATTGAAGAATCTTGCTAAGAACCCTTTCTAAAACCTCTTTCATGTTCTCCGCAAAAAATAAATAGAGAAAAGAAAACAAAACCCTCAAATCTTTCTTCTGCACTACCGAGTTCAAAAGTTTATGATTGTTCTTACTTCGCTGAACAAATCGATTGGAAATATCAATCGATCAAAACGCCTACCAAGTCCAAAAACCCAAACGTAAATAAGTTCAACAACTCAAAAGGTAATCTTAGAAATTTTCTTTGAAACTTTTCTGATTCGATATTTTACTCATAGATCTAGCACCTCTTTCTCTTAAAGAATATGGACTATATATCTATTGTAATACAGTACTACTTTGCACAAAAGATCATGGTGAATTTTGCATTCATTATTCTATGTATTTACTTGTTTTAGTTGATCCATTTAAAATGTATAAGGAGATGAACACATTTGTATTATCAGCGTCGCTTCTAGACAAAATACAACAATGTAGTGAAATTATTGCTCTATTCATTAAATTAATCCCTTATCACTTTATGGTCTAATATATCATTTAATGAAAATTCGACAGGAAACAAATTATCACCGCATCTTCCTCAAAAGAATTCGGAGGCATAAGAAGATAATCCATTATGATAACTTTCAACCTTAACTTCACTTGAACAACATAGATTTTGTTTTGATTTATCTAGAGTTTTTCCTAGATTTTCTAAAGTTGGATCACTTATTGAGTAAGTATTATGACTAGGATTTGAATAGTAGTTGATTTAGTTTGAGTAAGTATTATGACTAGGATTTGAATAGTAGTTGATTTAGTGAAGAAAAAAATTGAGAAAAATTATCATTCCTAAATAAAATCTCACGGTTAATTAAAATACGATTAATTATTTTTGGGTTATGAATTGGATTTGACTTGGTTTTTTTAGATTGTATTTAGTTATTTTAAAATAAAATAAATTAAAATTCTAAAAATGTAATGTTGGTTAAAATTGGTTGTTTTTAACCAAGTGTTGGTTGTATTTAGCCATCGTTAGTAGCAAAAGACTTACTTATTTATGGACGAAAAGATTTAAATTCCGCAATTTCAACTAGAAATTTTCTCTTTATATATGGAGAACAGAAAACAACTTTTTTTTTTTTTTTTTTTAAATTTCTCCACCATAAATTTTACAATAATCACATTGTTAGGATTTATCAAGCTTATACCAAATTCCTACGTAATATCCATGTTATAAAGTTGTACAATATCTCCTTATTATCTTTGAGGATTTTCATGCTTTTGATGTTATTCTTAGATTTAAAACATCTTATTTTATAATTGATATATTTAATTAACATTATTCTTTGAGATTTTATGGTGTATTTTAAAATGAACTACCATTTTAAGAAGAAAAAGAACGATGCCGAAGAGAAACAAAAGCAACATTTAATTACACGCATTGTAAAGATAGGACATGCATTTTGCATTTTTGGGTTAGAATAGTATCTGGATGATACTTTAAAAAAAATATACTTTCTCCATTTTTTAAATATCGAGTTATTCCAAGTTTATACAATTCTTAAGATAAGATAAAAAACGGGATATTTTTATATATTTTTTTTTAATTATAGCTTTAGGACAATAAAATGTGAAAATATCTGAAAAACCCAAGTTTATTTTCTTTTTTTTCCATAAACTCATCATTTAGATGGTTTATATATATATATATCCCAATCTGTAAAATACAATAATTTAGATTAGATTTGTTTTTTCACCTTTTCAGATGGACTAATTTAACCTTATTAACAAATTTAGTTACACATTATTAACAAATTTAATGGAATAAAAATTTATTAATAAATTTAGTGGAATAAAAATTACCGTTTTTCACGGTCTAATAATTGACGCCCATATTTGAATCTCTTATTTATAGTCTAAAGAAAAAAAAAATGTTTCAACTTTTAACTGTCTCTCAAACTTTTTTATATTATTTTCCATTATAATTAAGATTAAGAGCAAGAACTTCCGTGAATAACTAAAGTTGAAGATTACTATTTTTCTCTCGCCTTACTCCATGTCAACCCTTCACTTATTCTACTAAATTAATTCTCCATAAAAGTGTTTGACATCATTAAATTTTTAAAGTTTTGTTTATTCTTATTCTAGTGTTTGAAAGTGGTGATTATTTGTGGTGTGAATATATAACTAAAAGATTTTACAATCTATTGGTTGGCTTGAGATGATTTAATTATATTTTTTGGTTTGCTTAAAGATTTAGGGTTTTCTCATGAAAACGGTCATATTTGCTATAAAAAATTATTTTTTCATCTAATTTGGATGTGGTTTATCTTCTTCTGCAATGTTTCATCAACTTCAATAATACTGTGACTGACTATTTAATAGCCTTTCATGAACTTCACTGCCCTAGAAACCCCATCGCATAATGAAATTCGAAAGTATCAAGATTGGTTCTAGCTAGTTTAAGCTTTTACTTGTAAGAAAAGTTAAAACAAAATTGGTTCTAGTCGTTTTTATTTTCTATTTATTTGCATCTTTTTCGTTCTCCCTTTCTTCTCCTGATTTGTTGTTTTAAATTTGCATTAAGTCTCTCTTATTTGATCTTGTATTCGATCATATCCCATTAGTCTTGGTTGTTTGACCTATTGAACTTATATGTAGGTTTTCACACAGGAATTGTTTCATGTGACAATTTTTTGTTTTAACTATTTTTTTATTTTTTTATTTTTGATATTTCGAATATCATCTTTCTTGTATGAAATTCGATTTTCACACTTTCCTTTTTTTTTTTTTTGGAAAAAATCGATTATCACCTTTATCTTATGTGAAAAATTCATTTTTCGTCTATCTTTTGAATGGAAAAAATCGATTATCACCTTTAATTTATGTGAAAATTTGTTTTTCGTCTATCTTTTGAATGGAAATTTGGGTTTTCACCCTGATATCTTAGGGAAAAACCTTTTTTCACTTGGATTTTTACGTGAAAAAATCGTTTTTCACCATAATTAGTTTATGATAAATCCACTATTAAGATTTTATATATATGTGAAATCTATAATGGAGGAAAGAAAGGTAGACTAATTGAAGAAAAAAAGACAAGCGGAAGAAATTAAAATGCGTGACAAAAGAAGATAAGATGCGGAGAGATAAACCATATGTTTGCTTGATTATTTGGATTTTTCTATAATTCTGGGAGTTGATTACTTTCACCAAACACCAGATTTGGAAATAAATTAGATATTGGATATAAAATAATTAATAAAACTAAAAGTTATTTTGGTAGACTAATAGTTCAAAAACTAATTATGAGTCTTATATATATAATATCTTAATGGTCGGTTTATCATAAAGAAAAAAAATGGGCTAGAAATAAGTTTCCCCTAATAAAATAGTATTAGATGACCGTGCAACGGTGGAGGGTCCGATAAAACATTGGACTTTTTGTAACTATTTTTTAATTTCTTCAAATCCATTGATTATTTAAAACTGTTGTAATCAATATTTAAGCTACATGTGTGTATTAGAATAATTCCATTTACTTTAGACCAAGGTTCGGAAATGGTTGGTTTTTACTTTTTCCGAGAAAACGATCATGTTTATGAAGTATGTCCGTGAGGGTTACCGACACCCGTGTCTAAATAACACGATATAAAAAAAACGGCGTTATTTCCGTTTTCACGCATGTGATAACCGTTTTTCTAAAATTGATTTTTATGTTTTTTTTCTTTTTCTAAATAAAATTTTAATGTAAACTTTTTTTGACCGTTTTTTCCGTTTTCACACCCGTTCACCAGTTTTTTAGAAAAAAGAATATTAAAATATTTTCTTACCCAATTTCCCAATATAAAGGGTTAGTCAATCAAATAATAGATAGTAAGTGGGTCAGCTTTTATTTCTAGAATAAAAGATTAAATGTTATAATTAAAAAAATAAAAAAATAGATAAATAAAATCTAAAAAATGTAATAACAATGTTATTTAGACATGTTATAACCGGTTTCAAGCATATTAAAACTGTTAGATATTTCAGATTATAATTTATTTATTTTTTCTATTTAACCGTTCTCGTACCGGTTATTTAAAAAATAATTAAAAAATATATTTTTTTTCTAAGCAATATGTTTTTTATCCAAAACGTGTTTATATCCGTCAAAACACGTTATGATGGTGTACTCAGTAACCCAACGTGTGACCGTTAGTGTGTAGTTTTTGATTTCGGAGTGTAAAATAAAACAAAATTTGGATTGTATTTCATTTGCTTAATGAGAATATTGTGTATTATTTTTCTAATGTCATAAAGTCGCACATTGTTAAAAAAATAAAAAACTATACGGGTTGTTATAACTTTTGAGTTTTGATATTGTAAAGCAAAAATCTGGAGAAGTAAATTGTCTCACCAAGAAACAACGAGCTAGAGAAGTAAGAGTAACGCCGACACGAAATCTTAAAAAGTGATACACTTGATGATTATAAAAATTAGGTATAATTAATTCTTTTTATGGCAACAAACTTTAAACATTGATAGCTGGAGTCGTCCTCGTTTTTGAAGTTTCAACTTTCATTAGTCAGCCGCAATTACTGATCTTTTCTCCTTTTCGATTACCGTTATTTCAAGACAACTTAATGTATCCACCAATCTCGGCCGAAAGATCTTGTTGTTTTCATTTTTTGTTTCTTTATTGTAATTAATCGGGAAACCGTGCTATATTTGCGTCAAAGAAATTTGTGGCTGACTGTATTAGATTCAAGCAAGGTGAATTCTTTGTCTATTTTAAGTAATATTGCTTTATCATCAAGGTGAATTCTTTGTCTATTTTAAGTAATATTGCTTTATCATCGAGGCTGTATTTAATAACTGGGAAAGAAGATATTTTTATAAAAAGAAAACATTATGAAGTCAATATCCTAAGAAAAGTAATTTTTTTTATAGAATTATATAAAATTAAGTTTAAAACATATTTTAGACCACGTTTTTTTAAATGGATTTATAATTCCATGAAAATAAATCTATAATCTTATTTTTATGGAAAGATGGCTAATTCTATAGAATTAAATCCTATAACACAACCTAATTATATAGGGAAACTTTAAAAAACAAATTTAATAGTATAAATCGGTTAGTTGTTCTTAGATTTCCTACTTCAACGACCAGGCGAGGGAAGAAGATCGAGCCGATAGGTATGAAAGTAAGAAAACTTGTTTACCCAGAAGACACAGATGCAATACTTTTCTTTCGAGGCTTCCCATGAAAGAAAGACGATATTCCCTTCCACTTAAAGACAATATAATCAAATGTCACATTGATGAACTCTTTCTAGGAACAATCTTTCTAAATCTTATCTGTATTTCTCCAAGGGAAGAATCAAACGAGGTGTGCATAAAAAGAATGCTTGACCTTTTGTCTTGTTTTTCTTGAATTGGCTTTTTATAGTAGTATATAAACAAAGACTGAATCAATTTATCTACCGAATGGACAGTTTTCGTGCTTGCCGCATTTATATAAACATGGCCTGGACCGCAACTGCATGGGTTCTTTGTTTGAATTGATTATTCGTTATTATAACAAAAGTACATTCTGTTTTGGATATGCCTATTGCTTAGTGTGCACAGTGCAGCCAATATTCATGTTATGCAAATTGTACCAGTTGAAGAAAGGAAGCATGTGTAGATAACGTTGGAAAACAATTTAAACTTATTAGTCTCATATATGGGAAATGCCTCTTCTTAAATTGTACTAGGTTATTATATAAACAAGTTTTTCCCAACGTATTTTGATATAATAAAAAAGGAAAAAATGTTTCTTCATATTTTGGAGAGACCACATGAATAACAACTTTTTATTATCTTTCTCAAGTTTTCTAGATTTTCCTTCAGGTTTTTTTTGGAGTTGCTAAGCTCAAGTTGAGCATCTACTGCATATGCAACTAGTAGGTGTAATAGAGTGTTTTATCCTGGAGATATCCTCCATGTGGAGGCTATATCATCACTCTTGAGTGTAGTCAGGCGCTAATGTCTTAAGGACAACGTGTTGAACATGTGACTCACTTTGTTTTTCTAAAGTTTTGCTGCATACCATGTTGTTGTTCTGGAGATACGAGGTGCTCATCCGTTTCGATAATTCACTTCCATTAAGGAGCTAAGTATCAATAACTTTTTTTATTTGATTTTTCTTTATTTTTGATTATTACGCCCAACAATCTTAAGACAGTAAGTTTAGTAATATCATAAATAAATGATCGATTTGCGAATCGTACGTTGATATTATATTGGAAAACAAAGGATGTTAATCGTGAAGTGGAAAAACAAAATTGAGTTTCTTAGTTAGCTGTAGAGTTTCGAGTATATCTCTCAACTTAGAAGGAATTCCGATAAATTCTTTTAACCAAATATAGTAGACATCCTGTTAGTTACCCACACCAAATTTCAGAATTTTTGGAGTTGTAAAAGTAGTTTTTAGGTATTTTACAAAACGTAGAAACGTTCCTAAAATATTCTGACGGGCAGGAAAATATGGTTCACTAAATTAGTTTTTCTGGGGTAACCATTAAATTTTTTGCAATGGTGATTCAAACGAAGTTTGTAGATCTAGATCTTATCTTCAAAAATCATTTCTTATTTTCGATTCGGAATTGTGGTTTGTGAGATATGGTGTTTGTAAAAACGTTGCACATGTTTTTCCAGAATATCAATAATTGTTTCTAAGCTCTAGATTACTATGAGATCTTGTAACCAGTTATAGTGGTACTTTGTCACCTTGGATATAACATGAAAACCGGTACTAGTGAGTGCTTTTATCCATAATAGACTTGAGATTTCAATTTAGGTTAAATATTTCTCATAAACAAATTAGAGCAAGTAACGAATTGAATTTTGTGACTTAAAGTGATAATCTTTTATATGTGTTAGATTAGTATCACATGGCTAATGAATAATTATATGTTGAATCAGTTGTGTATGATTTATGCATTGTGTTATAAAGCACTTTGATTATATGTGCTATGTGTATTATCAATTGGCTTGAATCACATGATTGGTTAATAATTGTGTATTAGCAATTTCTATGGTGATTTCTAAATCATGCCGAATATGTTACCTGGTGTTGGAAACATGAGAATCATAATACACTAGTATACCATAGTCATATGGATAGCGAGATATAAAATATCTTTTAATAACTGGTGCAACAAGAAGGTTAGGCGATCAAATGTTCTTGAATTGATACGTATGTACACAAAAATCGTTTAGGGGTTTTATTACCAAGTTTTGTTACTTACTGATAATAGTGATAGTCTAATGTGAAGAGAGACTTAAATAACTTGACAACTATGTATTGATAATAAATATTTTGATAAGATGAGCACTTATAATATCTTGATAATTTGATATTACCTATGTCGAATGAAAGGATCAACCAATTTTTTGAATCCTAGTTGGTCAGAAGTTTTATCATCTTAATTTGAATGATAGATTAAGTGTTCATTTGTGATAACTTATGTTTTTTAGTTGTGTGCTTATCTCCTCAGAATAGAGAATTGTATATTCAAATTTGAATGGAACAATTGGCATTCTTATTGTGTTAAGTAATTTACTTTTCAGTGGAGATGATAAAAAGAATTGGTTGGTAAATGTTAGAAGTGCTGGAACGTGTGCTCCAGAAACGACATATTTTGTCTTCTGCCAAGAATGGAAAAGATCAAAAGCATTTTCATGAACAAATCAACTATCAAAATAGTTGAATAAATAGGTAAATGATGTGCAAGACTTGTCAGGTATGGACATTAATCATATTAAGATATCATTCTCAATGTGCATTGCGAACTAAACTAGTGACAAATGCTATCTACCTAAGTTATTATGAAATGTTATACTTGGAAATATGGTCTTGTGATGATTTGAGTGTTAGCTTAATAGAACAAGACAACAATAGATAAAAGGGAAAATCGTCAATGAATTGAGAATGAATACATGAAAATGTTAAATCATAATGTTGCTATAGAGTACCATTATATGGTGTATCTTAGTTAGATGCAACCTAAAGGACACATAGTTTTAGTTCTTATGTTGATAAATCCTGATAATTGTGTGTGTGTGTGTGGGGGG
>JAJJMC010007730.1:4465254-4483723 GCA_023531435.1 Papaver californicum
TGGGGGTATAAGATGGAAACAAGTGTTTGTTTGATTTCTCAAGCAGATTCATAGAAGACCCTAAACTTATATGTGTCCTACCCTGTAGACCCCAATTATGAGGGTCTAAGGTGAGAATGAAGAGTCAACTTCTTTAGAAAATCATTGCATATGATCACCAGAACTGTAGTATGATAAGTGGAAAGTTTTGAAGCTAACAACATTTGAATAAAATAAATTTTATTGTTGAGGATGTTGAGTTCTCGACAGTAGTTTTCTGAGGTCGGGTTCTCACACGAGATTGATTAAGTCAGACAAAGACTTGACTTTGTGAAATTGTTGTTAGAGAATAAAGTGGTGATCTCTTAGCATATACTCACATGACTCTAAAATTACTACATCAGGCATTGTTTTCCATAGTGAAGAAACAAGCAGACGACGAGTTTCGCATAATGATGATAGATGTCTCCGGGTTGGATGCCGTAACAAAAGAGTACATCAAACTTAGGAAGGGAGACATTTTGCAGAGAAGGAGAAGACAACCTTAAAGGATTCTCGGAATACCTGAAACCTTAAAATTTCCATTGTTATTAAGATTGATATTTTCAGTTTCAACTTTTATGAACCAATAATGTTATTTTCAGTTTAGTTTTGAATTAATAGTGTTATCTTAAATGTTAATGAACTTCCAATGTACATTTTCCTTGAATTACTTAAAACTTTAAATATCGAGTAATTAAGTAATTAGATGAAAAAAAACTACCAATCACTCATTTTTTCGCCTATCTACTCTTCTCCTAAATAAAAAAGAAAAATAAACTACAACAACTCATTCGACCTAAATTAAGAGATTCATATTCATAATTAAAGTACTAATAAGGTTCAACACCATAACCAACAACGCTACGACAAAGTATTATCTAAAAGATAAAAATATTAAGGTAGAACAAAGTCCACAATTCATTCATGCGGGGTGACCAACATTTTCTTCAACATCCCTGCCAAATGGTGCTAAACATTCAGGCCTCCTCGTCATACACCTTCGTTCGTCAGGTTTTGCTATCTCTTTAAGCAGTTGTAGAACTGCTCTTTGTATTTCAACACTCATCAACTCCTCAGAGTCAATCGAACGGGTCAAGACACTGGCCAACAAATTTGCTCGATTCCTTATAGCAGGCATTTCGTTATCAATCACTGGTGATTGAATGATGTAATTTTAATAGTGGTAAATAAAGTTCGTTGAGACTTGTGAAGATTTGTTTTTAAATCTAATTTCTAAGACTAAAAAAATCCAAAACTCAAATAATTTTGTTATAAAGTTGAGAGAAAACTGATGCCAGGATTCCACTATTTTCCAATTTTAAAGTGATTAAGTTTAATAATTTTAATTATGCAATTCTAACATTTTAATTTGATTCTAAATCATTGCAATAATTAGATTTTCAAAATAACAATTGTATAACAAAAGCATGGAACATCTAAAACCTAAGCCGAAGCATGTACCATCTAACGGAATCACAATTGTTTAACAAAAATCTTCAAATCAATTTTTAACCAAGGCAATTAATCATAAATGAATTGCATAAATTAATTAAATAAGTTACCACACAATCGTTGGAAAATTAGCTTCCTCCGTCGCATCAGAGATGAAGTTTAGCTCCTCATTGTAATGGCAAAACCCTCAAAAATAGATTTCATAACTCAAGTGATGCTTAAAATAGAGGAATAATAGTACACAGGAATTTTGACACGCTTATAAGCGTTACAATTGGCAATTCTGTGCGTTACAGAAGATAAACAGGAATACGGAAGAAAGAACGGACATCCGTTGATGCAAAAATACGACTGTTTAACAACAATATCTACGACACTTCTGATGTTCTTCGTTGTTTCTTTCAGCAGCAGAAATTTTGTTCTTCCTGTGTAATTTTTTTTCGATCTCTGGATCCTCTCTAAGCTCCCCCAATCTTCTCTACTCCCTTGTATTTATACTACACCTTCAAAACAACCCCAAATCTCTTGAAAATCTTCTTCTAATTCTCGGTAGATTCTCATCGATGAAAACATTCCAAAAGATTTTTTTTTCCTTTCTGATTTCTTTGGGTTGTTTCTTTATCGATTCTATTTTGAGAACCATATTGATATTGTTTCTCTTCTTGTCCAAACAGATTCAGTTTCCTAATAGAGGTTGAGAAAATTTCCGTAAACAGAGTGTTTCCAAAACCCGTACAAAATACTTTCCTGTTTCTGTACGTGATCTTCTCTTGATTGTGTGGACTTGATCGTATACTCCCTTCTCTCAAGTAAGGAAACAACTATCTAACTGCCTTGAATATCTCCGATTCTCCCCCCAAATTTCGTACGCTGTTGTGAGAAAGAATTCCCGTACGCTGTTTGACATAGAAAAAATTCCCGTGTAACTTGAAATTTGAAATGTTGGACGTGGGTGCCCTGAACCAAAGAGCGGGTGCCTTTATCACTTTTTGAACCAAATTTTTCCCAAGTGTTTATTTCTCCTAGAATATCTACAAAGACATAAAAAGCCATAATAAGAACAAAATCGAACACTATCAAAATAAATAATCGAGCGTAATTTAGACATAAAAATGTGTCTATCAAATACCCCCAAACTTAATATTTGCTAGTCCTCGAGAAAATCTAATCTAGAAAATAAAATCCTAACTCACTTTTGCAAGAATCACGACTATATTTAGCATTTGTAATAAGCCGTTAAACCCCTAGGTGTCCCTAGTGGACGAGTTTTGTCTCGTGAGGGTTTACAAGAGGTATACCCACAAAACCTTTACTCCAGATTTTAGCGGCTTGTGAACAATTAAGGATAGACACTAAACAAGCTATTTAGTTGGATTAATTAATTCTTCGGCTATGGGAACCATTACCCTATTTGAGTCCAATTGATGTACACGAGTGTTTACTCAAGAATACTAAAATTCATATATAAGACAACAGAGCTCTACTCAGATAATCATTCAACCACAAGTCTCAGAATCTATCACAGTTTAGTCACATGAAAAGATTTAGAAGATGGACATGGAAACTATGAAGGTTGCAAGTGTTGATTAAGGTGAACGGTGTTTCCCATATTTGTCTGAAGGTCATTGCCAGGATGAAACCTAATGAATTGAGATACGTACCCATTGTTCTTAAATCTAATACTAATATCGATTCAACTGGTATAAACACGGTTTCCCATGGATCTTGCGTTCCGCGCTTGCTTAGGCGACGGAGACAGGGAGAACACACACAAATTTCTATCAAAGTGTCAATATTTTTTTCCTCTTTTTTTTTTTTTACTAAAAATAAGATGCAGTAATGGGGCTTGATATCAAAACACTCTATTTCATCCTAACGCCAATAACAATTTGATGTTGGGCCCCACCAAATCACTTAGAGAAACACAAATTTTACAAAAGTAAAAACAGAAAGTGATATGGTAGAGATAGACTCCGAGATGTGGTGATAACTATCATGTTATTTCTAACACCTGAACTCTGTCCTTTTATGAATAGAAAATTTCGCTGGGTACACCAATTCCTATAGAAAAAGAGCTAAGTTTCCTAAAATGGTTAATGTCACCCTGAAGTGTTCACAAGCTTCTAAATTCTAGAGCTTTATTATTTCACTAAAAAGTTTCTCCCTTACCCCCAAACTTAAATCAAACAGTGTCCTCAATGTTTCAATTTAAAGTGCAATGCCAAAAATATAGGTAACTAGAGGAATGAAGAGGTAAGTCAGAAAGATAGTACCTGGGGAAGCGTAACAATCCTTCCTTGGATAATAAGACATAAAAATAAAAATAAAAACCTACAAAAACTTACTAGTATACAACAACATCCTTGATGGTCAATCAAGGTAAGTAGGGTCCTCCAGAGGGACCTCCTCAATATCACCTGCAGGAAAAGGCTCTAAAAAGGGTTTCAATCTCTGACTGTTAACCTTTGAAGAACTACTACCATCCAGTGTCTCAATCTCAATAGCACCATGGGGATAAACATTGCGTACTATAAAAGGACCCATCCACCGAGAGCGTAACTTCCCGGGGAATATATGCAAACGGTTATCATACAGAAGAACTTTTTGACCAGGAGAAAATGAATTTTTTAAAATATTTCTATCATGCACAAGTTTCATTTTGTTCTTATACTCCTTAGCACTAGCGTATGTATCTCTATGAATCTCGTCCAACTCATTGAGATGGAGCTTCCTGTGAGCTCCTGCCTTTTCAAGCGAAAAATTAAGTTACTTTACAGCCCAATATGCTCTATGCAGTATCTCGACAGGTAGGTGACATGCCTTGCCAAAAACTAGACGATAAGGCGACATTCCAATGGGGGTCTCAAACGCAGTACGGTAAGACCATAAGGCATCAGTAAGCCTCGATGACCAGTCTTTCCGATTATGATTAACTGTTTTCTCTAAAATACGTTTTATTTCCTTGTTGGAAACCTCTACTTGACCACTAGTCTGTGGGTGATATGGAGTAGCTACTTTGTGGGTAATACCATATTTCTTCATTAAAAGCCTAAATGGTCGATTACAAAAGTGCGACCCTCCATCACTAATTATAGCCCGCGGCGTACCAGAGCGTGCAAATATGTTATCATTCAAAAACTGGACCACAACCTTGTGGTCATTTGTTCTACAGGAAACCGCCTCAACCCACTTAGACACGTAATCTACAACGACAAGGATGTAAAAGTAACCAAAATAATTAGGAAAAGGACCCATAAAATCAATGCCCCGTACGTCAAAGACCTCAATAACTAGAATAGGGTACAAAGGAATCATATTCCTACGGGCCAATAGAATCCACATTGCAATATCTTAGCAGCGGTTTTCTTAGTACTAAAATGACCCCCACGAGCATGATCATGACAAAAAGAAATAATACTGGACTGGTCATTCTCAGGTATACATCTCCTAATAATCTGGTCTGGACAATACTTAAATAGATAAGGATCATCCCAAAAGAAATTCTTAACCTCGTCTAAAAACCTAAAACGATCTTGTTTACCCAAGTGTTGGGGCATTCGACCAGTAATAAGATAGTTCACTATATTCGCATACCAAGGTAATTGGGAAACAAGGAAAAGTTGTTCATCAGTGAAACTATCCCTTACAGGAGGAGAATTATCAGGGAAACCAAGAACAAGCCTAGACAAGTGGTCCGCTACTACATTTTCAGCACTTTTTTTGTCTCTAATTTCTAGAGAAAACTCTTGCAACAAAAGGATCCATCTAATCAATCTAGGTTTCGTATCTTTCTTGGACAGAAGATACTTCAGCATGATCAGTAAAGACTATGACCTTGGAACCTAAGAGGTAGGATCTAAACTTGTCTAAGGAAAAAAAAATGGCTAATAATTTGGGCATCATTCATAGTTTTGCTAGCATAGTAAATCACATGAAGTAATTTGTTTTCTCGTTGACCTAGCACGACACTAATAGCATAATCTGAAGCATCACACATGATTTCAAAGGGTAGGTTCCATTTAGGTGCTTGGACTATGGGGGCGGTAGTGATTAAAGTCTTAAGCTTCTCAAAAGCCTCTAAACAAGCATCATCAAAGACAAACTTAACATCTTTTGCAAGCAAATTGCAAAGAGGTCTAGAAATCAAGCTAAAATCCTTAATGAATCTACGATAAAAACCTGTATTCCCTAAGAATGACCTAATATCTCTTACGGTCTTGGGAACCTGTAAATTCTTAATGAGTTCAAATTTTGCTTTGTCTACCTCTATACACTTAGAAGATATGATATGCCATAAAACAATTCCTGATCGAACCATAAAATGACATTTCTCCCAATTAAACACTAAATTCTTTTCCTTACATCTAGTCAACACTAATGTCAAATAATCAAGCACTCATCAAACGATGAACCAAACACAGAAAAATCATCCATAAAGACCTCTAAAAACCGTTCTACCTTGTCAGAAAATATACTCATCATGCAACGCTGAAAAGTAGCGGTTGCATTACATAACCCGAAAGGCATGCGTCTATACGCAAAGGTACCAAGGGACAGGTAAAAGTAGTTTTCTCTTGGTCTTCTGGCGCAATAACAATCTGATTATAACCAGAGTAGCCATCTAACAAGCAATAATGACTATGTCCAGATAATCGTTCTAGCATTTGGTCGATGAAAGGAAGGGGGAAGTTGTCCTTCCTTGTGACCTTGTTCAATTTCCTATAGTCAATACAAACACGCCACCCCGTGGTCACTCGGGTTGGGATTAATTCATTGTTTTCATTCTGGACTACAGTGACACCTGATTTCTTGGGAACAACCTGAACATGGATGACCCACCTACTGTCTGAAATGGGGTAGATAATACCTGCATCTAATAACTTAAGCACCTCAGTTTGAACTACTTCTTTTATATTAGGGTTCATTCGAAGTTGCATCTCCCTAGAAGGTTTGGTGTCATCTTCTAAATGAATCTGATGCAAACAATATGACTTATACCCTTAATGTATGCTAAGGTCCACCCTAAAGCTTCCTTGTTATCTTGAAGTACGGTCACTAGCCTACTTTCCTTATCACTATCCAAGTCGGATGCTACAATTACAGGTAAAGTCTCTGATGAGCCTAAAAACACATATTTCAGAGCATCTGGCAATGGTTTGAGGTCCAACTTAGGAGGCTCCTCTAAAGAGGGAATTAAGGTGAAACTAGAAACTGGTAACGGTTCGAACTTAGCTTTCCATCTATTAGTATCTAGCATATGAGTAGATTCTAACAGAGCATTCACTTGATCAATGGTGCTAACATCGTCAAAATCTAAACCAACATGGGTTAAACAATTCTCTAGTGTATCTTCAGATAAGATGTTTGGTAATGACTCCTGAACTAATGTTTCTATCATTTTCACCTCCTCAATGCACGTGTTATCTAACTCAGAGGGTTGCTTATTAATATGAAAAATATTCAGTTCAATAGTCATATTACCAAAAGACAAATTCATAATACCATTTTGACAGTTAATGATCGCATTAGATGTAGCTAAAAACGGGCGACCTAATATCACATGTATCTGGTTTTCTAGGTCAGGAACAAGTTGGGTATCTAGGATAACAAAATCCACAGGATAAATAAACCTATCGACCTCAATAAGAACATCTTCGACAATACCACGAGGAATTTTTACCGACCTATCAGCTAACTAAAGTGTTATCTGGGTAGGTTTTATGTCACCAAGTCCTAGATGGAGGTACACATGATATGGAAGTAAGTTCAAACTATCTCCTAAGTCAAGTAACGCTTTCTACACATTGTATTTACCTATGGTACAAGAAATGGTAGGGGAACCTGGTTCTTTGCACTTAAGAGTTGTGTTATTCTGGATAATTGAACTCGTATGACTAGCTATAAATGCTTTTTTCTGTACACCAAGCTTTCGCTTTTGTGTACAAAGATCCTTAAGGAACTTGGCATAAGTAGGTATATGCCTAATTGCATCTAATAAAGGAATATTAATGTTAACCTGCTTAAAAATCTCCAATATATCATTAAAGTTGGATTCCTTCCTAGTTGGCACTAGAAGTTGTGGGAATGGTGCTTTGGGCACAAAATCTTGTTCAGCGGGAACCGCATTGGATTTTTTAGAGACTTTATCAATCTCTTCAACTATAGGCTCGGAAGGGTGAACTACAACATATTCACTATTGGGAAAGGTTACCTTATTGTTTACTATTCTACCACTCCTAAGGGTTTTAATTGAATTCACATGGTCAGATGATAACTCATGAACTCCTCTAGGGTTGGGTTGTGGTTGACTAGGGAACTTGCCTTTTTCTCTCAAAGACTCACTTAACTGACTAAACTGGTCTTGTAAATCGTAAATAGCCTGAGAGTTAGCTTGGACCATCTTTTTATTGTCTTCTAAACTTTGTTTGACCTATTTTTGAAACTCAGCAGTGTTATGTGATAAAAAAGTGAGAGACTCTTCTAAACTCATGATCTTCTTGTCTGAAGGGTTCTGAAATTGTGCCGTACTAGAAGAATTCTTAGTATAACCAAAACCTGGTAGACCCTGAGGGTTGCTAGACTGACCTTGATTTTGTCCCTTAGACCAAGAAAAATTTGGATGGTTTCTCCAACCAGGGTTATAGGTTTCTGAATATGGATCAAACTTCTGAAGGTTATCATATCTAGTGTTATTATAAAGAGCATGGGCTTGCTCTTCAACAGTCTGTCCTTCCCAAAATGACTTGGGCTCTATTCCGCGACTAGATTGACTTAATTCTAAGGCTTCAAGCCTTTTTTCTATAGCTGCAAATTTGGCATCTGATTCAAGAATTTCATCTACCCTATTGACATTACCTCTGCTCAGAAGAGTTTTTCTCGGGGGTTCCTTACTACATTCCCATTGATGGGTCTTTTCAGCAATTTCATGCAAAAATTTCATTGCCTCATTAACATCTTTACTATCAAAACTCCCTGTACACAATGACTCAACTATGATCTTTGTTGGATAATCTAGTCCTTCATAAAGGATCTGGACTAGTCTTTGATCTTTTAAACCGTGTTGGGGACATTGTGTTATTAATTCGTTGAACCATTCCACATACCTATACAAAGATTCTCCTTCTTGTTGCCCAAATGTGGAAATTTCTTGCCTGAGTTTTGATATCTTGTTCCTAGGGAAAAATTTAGCTAAAAAAGCAGTAGTAAGTTGTTCATATGTCTCGATGGATTCAGATGACAAACTATATAACCAAGATTTGGCCTTGTCTCTCTGGGAAAAAGGAAATAACCTAAGTTTCAAAGCTTCATCAGACATGTTGTGAATTTTTAGGGTACTACATATTTCTTCAAATTCCCTAATGTGAAATTAAGGGTTTTCATTTTCTTTCCCTAAGAAGAGTGGGAGCATTTGTATGGTCCCAGTTTTCAGCTCATACTTTGCTTGAGTTTCAGCTAACTTGATACATGATGGACGAGAAGTCCTAGTAGGATTCAACAAAGCTTTCAAGGTTGTCATTTCTGGCACAACTGGAAAATTAGGAATAACTTCCTCACTAAGAGACAAATTCTCAAAACTAAAGTTTCCAAAAATAGGGCTCTCAAAAGAAAGGTTTCCTAAATTCTCACTTTCAGAAAGAAAGTTTCTATTCTCATCACTGATCAAACGACCAATAGAATCTCTTCTCCAGGAACGCTCACTGGGCATGCAATAACTTCTTGTCGGAAGGGAATTCTAAACAAACACAAAGCAAGGTCGACTCAACCAAATTAAGCCTATCGATTCTAGCAAACAAAAAGCATGATGGCTCAACTTAGATTGTTTCTAGACCAATTTCTATTCTTCCAAAAGGAAACTAGTTACAGTTTTAGCGAATCCCTCAGAACGATCTGAATTAGATTAAGTCGATTAGAAACAGGATAAGCTCTAAGGAGCTTTGATAACCCTGCCTCTTTGGCAACTTTTCCCTCGGTTATAAGGCGGCTCTATCAATTTAAAATAAATCTTCCTGAACTTTAAGTTGAGCTAACAAAGTAACCAATAAAATTCCTTTGAATGATTTTCCAATAATTTCGATACCCTATCGGTCTCTTTCTAGTCAAATTTTAGGCTTAGGTTTGCGTTAGGTAACGTGTTCCTAAGGCGGGCAGAAAGGATACGGTGACGAAATCCGAACCCTTATCTTATATGGCCAGTTTCTGCCCTTTACTAGAAAATCAATTCCGTTTTCAGTTCCTCAACATATATGCATACAAAGGAATACAGTAAACCCACTTGCAGGGGATTCGTGGGTTTATCGAGTCTTACCTCCCGTACCAGACGGGGGATGAATCGGTTGTAGTCGACTCGGGCCACCGACTCCTGTGTCAGTGCGCGAACCCGAGGGGCCGAGACAATATCGTAATTATCGTCCTTCCCTGTAGCAGTTTATATTAAAATTACCCTTCCGTAGGGTTTAAAAATAATAAAATGTCCAAAGTCCAAAATAAAGTCCAAAAAAAGTCTCAAATTTTTTTTTACAGAAATAATAAAAATTCCTAATATAATTTTCTAAACAAAGAAAATCTAAAGAAAATAAATCTAATTAGAAATAAAATCTAAAAGTAAAAGTCTTTGTCTTCTTCTCTGTTCTTTAAGCTTTAACTTTTAACTTCAAGTCTTTAATCACCAAAGTCTTTGGCTTTATTTTCTTTTAATCCAAGATCCAAAACTGTAGCAAAAACAGAAATACCCAAAGAAACGTAAAATAGAACAAAGTAAAAATAAATATCTAACTAAAACTAATTAACCTAAAAAAAATAATCTCAAAACAATTCTAAAAACAAGTCTCTGGCAGCGGCGCCAAAGATTTGAAAATTGATGTAATTTTAATAGTGGTAAATAAAGTTCGTTGAGACTTGTAAAGATTTGTTTTTAAATCTAATTTCTAAGACTAAAAATATGAAAAAACTCAAATAATTTTTTTATAAAGTTGAGAGAAAACTGAGGCCAGGATTCCACTATTTTCCAATTTTAAAGTGATTAAGTTTAATAATTTTAATTATGCAATTCTAACATTTTAATTTGATTCTAAATCATCGCAATAAGTAGATTTTCAAAATAACAATTGTATAACAAAAGCATGGAACATCTAAAACCTAAGCCAAAGCATGTACCATCTAACGGAATCACAATTGTTTAACAAAAAATTTCAAATCAATTTTTAACCAAGGCAATTAATCATAAATGAATTACATAAATTAATTAAATAAGTTACCACATAATCGTTGGAAAATTAGCTTCCTCCGTCGCCTCAGAGATGAAGTTTAGCTCCTCATTGTAATGGCAAAACCCTCAAAAATAGATTTCATAACTCAAGTGATGCTTACAATAGAGGAATAATAGTACACATGAATTTTGACACGCTTATAAGCGTTACAATGGGTAATTCTGTGCGTTACAGAAGATAAACAGGAACACGGAAGAAAGAACGGACTTCCATTGATGCAAAAATACGATTGTTTAACAACACTTCTGATGTTCTTCGTGTTCTTCATTGTCTCGTTCAGCAGCAAAAATTTTGTTCTTCCTGTGTAATTTTTTTTCGATCTCTGGATCCTCTCTAAGCTCTCCCAATCTTATCTACTCCCTTGTATTTATACTACACCTTCAAAACAACCCCAAATCTCTTGAATATCTTCTTCTAATTCTCGGTAGATTCTCATCGATGAAAATATTCCAAAAGAAGTTTTTTTCCTTTCTGATTTCTTTGGGTTGTTTCTTTATCGATTCTATTTTGAGAATAATATTGATATTGTTTCTCTTCTTGTCCAAACAGATTCAGTTTCCTAATAGAGGTTGAGAAAATTTCCGTAAACAGAGTGTTTCCAAAACCCGTACACAATACTTTCCTGTTTCTGTACGTAATTTCTCTTGATCGTGTGGACTTGATCGTGTACTCCCTTCTCTCAAGTAAGGAAACAACTATCTAACTGCCTTGAATATCTCCGATTCTCCCCCTAAATTTCGTACGCTGATGTGAGAAAGAATTCCTGTACGCTGTTTGACATAGAAAAAATTCCCGCGTAAACTTGAAATTTGAAATGTTGGACGTGGGTGCCTTGAACCAAAGAACGGGTGCCTTTATCAATTACGGGTAGCTTTATCACTTTTTGAACCAAATTTTTCCCAAGTGTTTATTTCTCCAAGAATATCTACAAAGACATAAAAAGCCATAATAAGAACAAAATCGAACACTATCAAAATAAATAATCGAGCGTAATTTAGACACAAAAATGTGGCTATCATTGAACTTCTTCATTCACCAAATCAACTACGATTAGTGGATCAACAACTACACCACTTCCACAATTCAGTTGATGCTGGATTCAAACCAATTCGTCCCGATCTTGTAATTCTATTCCTGTTCATCTTTAGAATCTGCGTGAAGTTTTCTGAGAATCAACAAAGAAGAACATTCGATGAAGAAAGAAAAGATAGAGTTAAAGTTTACAACTAAATAAGAAGAAAAAAAGGGAGTTTGATTTAAATTTTTTTGGTATCTATCTCTCAAACTCTTAAACAATAAACCTTTATGATTTGTTTATAGACAATTTCAAAAGTTTGCAAAAAACCCTATCATAGATTGATTCAGTTGAGCATAATGGGTGGCAACAAAACATAATTAAGTTCCCAAATTTCATAAACAATCATATCAAATCAATTAATCTTAAAATTATCCACAACCAAACTGAAATTAACCAACTACTTAAACAATTTTAACTTCAATTCAACAAATTCTCATCAATTTTTTATACCCAATTTATATGTTCCATAAACCCTAGAATTATACCCAATTCCAAAATTACAATTTCTAAAACCTAATTTGTCTATTTCATAATCATATAATTGATCTTTAAACATATATATATACAAATTTAATAAACAAAACAATACAATAAATAATAATGTAAACCTATAAAATCCATTAAAACTTAAAGTAAAGTTTGAGGTTATTATCTTCCTTTGAAATTGTCCTAACTTCAAATAGTTGGTATCAAATCTACCGAGCCTTTGTAATTTTGATAAGAGGTTGAGCTTGATTTGGGAGAATTCGGTTTCACAAATTAGCGTAGTCGGCGCTTGTGAGTGGAGTTCGGCTGTGTTGTTGGAAGTGTTCAGGAGAAAATGAAAGTTTGGAGAGGAGAAGGGAATGAAGACGAACATATATTGCCCCTCCCCAATCAGGCGTTCACCCAGCTCTCCGCCTGGTGAGACGGGCGTTTGGCTAGGGATGCGCCTGATGATTCAAGCGTATGGCTAAGCTTCGCTCGTCTTTTCCTCACACGAACCAGCTGCACGTGTAGAAGCATGACCGGGCGTATGGCTATGATACCGCCCCATCAGGCGTTCGGCTAAGAGAGCACCTGTCTCTGGGGCGTGCATCTAGGGTGCGTCTATCATCAGGCGTTCTTTTGGGTAACGTCTCCCATCGAACGTTCATCAAAACGTCCGCCCCACCCAAGCGTTTTCTCAGGCATACGCCCGTAAAACTAGACTATACTTAGCCGTGCGCCCAAAGCCAAGCGCTTGCTTAGACAACCGCCTGATCAAATTTTACTCTACCACCGTTACGTTTCAGATAGATTAAAGATATTTTTTTTTACTCTTTAATCTTTCGGTCTGATCGTATGATTATGGATACGCTTAGAATCTGTATAAGAAAGTCTAAACTAATTTTATTTCCGTTACAAAAAATGAATATATCATAACAAATGTGAAGGGTGTATGTCATTAATACTCACCATTGGGACTATTTTCCATTACCAATACTTTGTAAGAGCTTTCTACTCAAAAATCTTCGGCTATAAGAAATAAGATGAGATACAATGAGTCTCCCTTTTTTAAGACCTCTTCCAGTACAACAATACCCAACTGGACCCCATTAAGTATAATAGATTTTTTAGTTGTTCAAAGAAGTACCGTAATACATTCACAAAAGTTCCTTGCAAAACCATTACTTCAACTAAAAAATCATAACTTTAAGTATCATAACCTGGAGAAATATCAAGCTTAAGACCTACATTTCCCCCTTTTCTTTTAGTTTTCATCTCCTTTACCAATTCGTAGGCCAAAATGATCTCTTCATTGATGCATCTATTTTTAATAAAAACCCCTTGATGACTAGATTCTATTGAGATCTCATACTGTTCAATCTCACAGTGACGATTTTACTAATTTTTTTAAAACAAATCTTACTTAATCCAATAGGTCTAAATTAAAAATTAATATATTAATTAAAATAATGGAATAGTTACACTTGCGCAATGGTCGTCGTCTAAATCTGAATCTCTTATTGTGATTTGTAGATATATATATCTATTCTACCGATATTAAGTCTATATAATGAAAGATTAGTAGATGTAAATATCTTGGTGTCTGAAGTGGGATTGGGTAAACTGATAGACATTAAACGGAAATTAGAAGTTTAAATAAAAAATGTAAATAAATCGTCCAATAAACTGTTTCAAAACAGGTTGCCTCTTTGAGCAAAACTAAGATGAAGCCCCGAAGTTCACTACAATTGCACATGAATATTAGGTTTCTATCGTTATTATTTTTCTCCTTAACTACAATACCCACAATACTTTCTCTGTATAACGAAATTATAAGTACCTTCAATTTTTCATGATTTTTTGAAAATATTACTGAGACTGATTAAGTTTCGTTTGAACATAAGTTTTATATGTTAAGAAATTTTATAAAGAAAAAATTTTATTTATATTATAAGAGATTTTACGGAAAAAAAAGGGAAAGTAAAATAATAGTACACCCTATAACGTATGCAACATAAGTAAAGATTTTGTCGTAAATTTTGATGTAAATATATGCATACAAAGCCCCATAACATATCTCTTATCCCGATATTTTATTTTTCCTTAAATTTTTTATGAAAAAGTATAATTATCTGAAGCAGTTTGGCAAGAATAGAAACGAATGGAAAAATTGCCCTATCCATTACCGACTCTTGGAAAAAAAATTCTTCTTTGACATGGTTTCTATGGGTCAAGCATTTTCCGCATCAGTTTCAATCTTTCAATGGACTAAGGTAAGTGTTGAGCTGTTTCTGGATAGTTGATCACCATTTAGCTAATCTGCATTTAACCAACTCAGAAGATAGAAGTTTTGTTTGACCGTGTCTTTAAAACCTCCAACCCGACGACGACCGTAACCTGTGCATAGAAGAGTTTACCGCCGTAACGGCCCTCATTAAACCATTGTAACCTGTGCCTATATATATATATATATATCACGGCGTGAAACTCAGAAAATTAAAACAAAACCATAACCATGTTAAAGCGGTATGGTCGGAAACCTCGGAATACAAAACTACCTAAATTATCTATTTTATTTTATTTTATATATTTATTTTAATAAAGACCTAAATTATCTATCCATTATCCCACTTCCAAAAATATCAAGCGCTTGCCAGATTTAATTTAGTGATCTTTTACCGAATAAAAGGGTATTCTCGTCATTTAAAAAAATCGTAAGTTAGGTAATCGAAATGGATAAGGCTTCGACTTTTAAAATTAAATTTAGAATTCTATTTCTTCTTCTTCCACCGCCGCGACTTTGAACCTCGTCTTTATTTATTAGTGTTTTCCACACGCCTTCACTCCTTTATAAATACTTGTTACTAGCCGACTTTCTCATTCAACAAAACAATAACCCAACTAATTCTTCAACACTTCTATTCTTTTATCTCGCTCAACTAATTCTTCAATTCATTTACAAATACTCTGATTTTTCTTTAAACATTTTAGAAAATGGTTGATCTTGATTGGAAATCAACAAAGATGGTATCAGCAAACAAATCACCGAAAATCTCAGCAAATACTAAATCGGTTCAATTCTCTGTTCCACCACCTATTCGAATCAGCGATATATCACCTGCTTCGTCGTCTTCGTGTTCAGCTTATGAGCAATACATTCGACTTCCCGAACTTTCTAAACTCCAGACTTGTAAAGATTTCCCGAACTGGAAAAACGAATCAATTCTTAAACCAGCCCTACAAGGATTAGAAATCAGTTTTAGGTTTATATCTATTATTCTATCTGATCCAAGACCTTATGCGAATCATCGTGAGTGGAAAAGGAGACTTGAATCATTAACAACTCACCAGATTGAACTCATCGCGATCCTCTGCGAAGATGGAGAAAATGATTCTGAATCACGTGGTACTGCTCCAATTGTTGATCTTAGTACATCTAACGGTATCTTGGAAAGAGATGGAAGTATGGCGGAGGTTTGGAAATTACCTGGTAAAACTCTTGTTGTGAACAAAACAAGCGAAGCGAGTTTGTTACCGCGGTTAGCTGCATGGAAGAAATCTGAAGATATTGCGTCCAAGATTATGTTTTCGACTGAATGTGAAATGAGGAGGTGTTCATATACATTGGGATTAGGGGAACCGAACCTCTCAGGTAAACCAAATTTAAATTATGATCTTATTTGCAAACCCTCTGAACTACACTCTTTAAAAACCAGCAGTTTCGAGCAAACGAAACTTAATAATTATGAGAATCAGACACTTGTTACGATTCATCAGATTTTGGAATCATGGATACAAACATCGAAAGGAATTCTTAAGCGTATCGGAGATAGAATTAATGATCGAGATTATGATCAAGCTTCGAGTGATTGTTGGTTATTAGAAAGGATATGGAAATTATTAACTGATATTGAAGATCTTCATGTATTGATGGATCCTGATGATTTTTTAAGATTGAAGAATCAATTATCAATTAAAGCGAGTTCAGAATCGGAAGCGTTCTGTTTCAGATCGAAAGGATTGATTGATATTACGAAATTATCAAAAGATTTGAAACATAAAGTTCCGGCGATTTTAGGTGTTGAAGTTGATCCAAAAGGAGGACCAAGAATACAGGAAGCGGTAATGAAATTATACCATAATCATAAGAAAAGTGATTACGGTAAAATTCATTTACTTCAAGCTTTACAAGCTATTGAATCGGGATTGAAACAGTTCTACTTTTCGTATCGGCAGTTGATTATGATCGTTATGGGGAGTTTAGAAGCAAGAGGAAATCGGTGTCTTAATTTGACTGAATCGGCTGATTCACTCTCTCAGATTTTCTTAGAACCTACTTATTTTCCGAGTTTGGATGCGGCCAAAACCTTTTTGGGTGATTTCTGGCAGTATGAACATGGAGTCATGAAAACAACTCGCTCTTAAGTGACTCATTTGATTGAGTGAGCTCAAACAACAGAAGGAAACATCCTATAGATATTTGTTATTGATTATTAATAATTTTGTTCCGAGTTTTCTGTAATATCTAAAGATTAGAGAAACACATTGATATCTGATTTTGTTGTTGTATAATTAATTAGTTAAATAATAAAGATTGTTATTTAATTTTAAACTTTTTATTGGGGAATATTCTATAAATTGGAGGATATTTACAGTTATGTAAAGCTTAATTTTGGCTAAAAAATATTTTTATAATGATAAAATATTTATATTGTTTTTATCCTAATAAAAATAAAAATAAAGAACCCCATTTCATTGTTATTTTTACCACCGTTTTATTTTTCTCTTCTTATTCTCATCTTATGGTTATTTTGTTTTCAAAATACTTAACCTTGTTCGATGTCAAACTACTGTCTATGTATTCCAATTATTTACTTGATTAACTCCAAGGGATTAAAAATTATTGTGTTTGTTTGTAGGAACAACAATCGACCAAGGAATTGCGTACGTGCTAATGCTAGTTGCTCTTGTGCTAACATACATTATTCATGAGACAAATTAGAAAATCAAATTATGAATTAGGTATTTATCAGTGAACGAAGGATAACGACGATGACAACTTTTTTATATAAATAATAATAAATTTACAAGGTTATAAGGAAGAGTGAGGACGGGGTAGGGATTGTTTGAGTTTTGAAAAATGGTGTCGCGGTGATTTTGTTTGAGCAGCAGGCGGTGGAGGAGGAACAAAATGGGGATTAAGAGATGGGGCGAATGTTTTATTTATTGGAAATCAAGTACACCAGGCATTCCAACCAAGTACAGCCAACATTGATAAAAAAAAAGCCACAATGGGTATTGCTTTGTATTCAAGACAATACCGACTCTACAATCGATATTGAAAAAAAAAAAAAAAACCGACATTGCTTTATACTCAAGGATATTTTAACCATTATAAATTTATTTGGATAACAGATTTTTTAAACTATTTTTAATATATATATTTTTAAATATCTTCTAATTTGTAGAAGTATTTCCCGTTTGAGAGTTCTTGATTTTCTTTTGATGCAAAATAAGAGTGGTTATCCCTGACAATAGTGAAAATGTCACCCCGGATGTTACTATAAGACCCAAAAGAAGCTTCTGCTTTTCTGGGTTTTTTAGCAGCTATAGTATGCTTTAAGTTTATAACAACCCCTTGGCTCCGACCAATGTACATGGGGATTAGCAACTTAGCATCATTTACTGCCCTAACTACTAGTAGTTGGTTATCCGACTTAAAAACAACCTTGTTTTTATGAAGATAAGCAAGCCCATGTGATTGCTCCCTCTGTTGCAATGCACTTTGTTATCCACCCAACCCACAATTGAAGAATCTTTTCTTGACTCCGTGCATTGTCCTTCTGTCTCTTTTTTGTTGGATAAGTCCCATTTGTATTAATAAAAGAGCGGTTACAAAATTGATGGAGCATGAAGGCTCCTAATACATGCAAAAAGCAATACAGCTACAAGTTTGGCGCACCAAGGCGCTAAGGAACTACAAAATGTCCCACCACGATAACAAAATAAGCTAGCTTCGCTTGGCCTTGGCAAGAAATCTTCCTTTTGGCCTTTGGCAGTCGATGAATGACTCTTCCTTCTCAAATAATAATTTGCGAAAATACAAATATTATATATATATGGAGGGAGAGTTGGATGAAGAAGTAGGCTTCACTAGACTTGGCTTTGACGCATGGCATACAAA
>JAJJMC010007730.1:4483733-4555208 GCA_023531435.1 Papaver californicum
CACTAGACTTGGCTTTGACGCATGGCATACAAATGAAGCTTCATTCCGGACTGGACGGAGACGGCCTTGAAAGAAAGCTTCCATTTCGGCCTTTGGCAGTCGATGAATGACTCTTCCCTCTCAAATAATAATTTGTAAAAATGCAAATATTATATATATAGGGAGGGAGTGTTGGAAGAAGAAGTAGGCTTCACTAGACTTGGCTTTGACGCATGGCATACAAATGAAGCTTCATTCCAGACTGGACGGAGACGGCCTTGCAAGAAAGCTTCCATTTTGGCCTTTGGCAGTCGATGAATGAATCTTCCCTCTCAAATAATAATTTGCGAAAATGCAAATATTATATATATAGGGAGGGAGTGATGGAAGAAGAAGTAGGCTTCACTAGACTTGGCTTTGACGCATGGCATACAAATGAAGCTTCATTCCGGATTGTAAGGAGAAGCCTTTGCAAGAAAGCTTCCATTATGGCCTTTGGCAATGGATGAATGACTCTTCCCTTACATATAATAAATTGCTGAAATGCAAATATTATATATATAGGGAGGGAGTGTTGGATGAAGATAGGAGGCTTCACTTAGCTTTGACGCGATTACCCAATGCAGCATCATTGGCCCTTTCCCGATGTCGCAAGCTAGCCGCTCCACCTGATAGGGCCTTGGGTGACCCTTTAGCTAGCTAAATCGAAAGTACATCTTGTCCGGTACTTCAATTAGCTTGAGGAAGCTCGGTCTACCCAAGTAGCTTTCTCTTTCGCCACAGTCTAAGTGACATCCTCGCTTAGCCATAGTGTCTGCTGCAAAGTTTATCTCGCGATATGCATGCTCGAAGCTCACCGAAGAGTACCTTAACTTGGCTGCTAACCATCTGGCCCTGTAGACCCAAGGAATAGAGTCCCCTGTGAAGGCACTGATTGATCTGCTCGAGTCGGATCTGATATGCATCTTGGAGTAGTTCCATTGATGAGCCCACTCAAGACCATAAAGTACTGCTTGCAATTCAGCTATATAGTTGGAAGCCAGACCTAGCCCCACCGAGATGGCCCCCATAACACTTCCATTATTAGATCTTGCTACTACTCATGCTCCAGCTTAGCCCGGATTACCAAATAAAGCACCATCGCAGCATAAAAGAATCACGCCTGCCTCCGGAGGTCTCCAAGTGCAGCCTATTGGAATTGCAAATTTTACACAACGAAATTTCACCTTGAAATAATTGAGAGTGCGAAGGTCATATCAAGAATTGTGCATGTGCCTCTTCATGTGCATAGAGTTTTCGTTAATGTGTTGATAAACTCGCATCTTGAACTGAGTCCAGTTGAGCTTAGCATCTTCGAATACCAACCTGTTGCGAAGCTTCCATAGCTCCACTTTCATGGCCAGGTTTGCCACAATCCATAGGTCTCTGACCATTCTGCTCTTCCCAAAAGAATTAGCATAAGAGGAAACAAGATCATGGTCTGGATCCAGTTCAAAGATTTCAGCAATCCACTTCCAGCCCCTTCTAGCGAAAGCACAACTCGAAGTAATATGATGCATAGATTCCTCTTCAGCCTTGCAGAAGGCGCATCTATTACCAAGCGGGATTTTGAATCTGCTGGTGATCTTATCAAGAGTGGCACAACACCCAAAATTTGTTACCTTCCAGGCTTGAGCAGCAAGAGTAGGGTGCACTATTGGTCTCCATATTAGCTTAGCTACTTGATTCGTTGGGCGAACATCTCTCAGCAAGATCCTAGCAGATCGGACTGTGAAGTTGCCTTTCTGCTCTGGAGCCCAGACAATTGAAGTTTCCTGCCCATTACTGATGACGCTTCTAGTATTCCTCTCTACTTCATTGTAGATCCATCTGATTCCAGGTATTATGGAAGACTTAAAGCCATAATCTATTAGGTCTCCATTGACCTTAAAGAATTTAGCTCTCAAGTACTTTTCCCATTTCTTATCCGAGTTCTTGATATTCCACCAAAGCTTCATTAGCATTGCTTTGTTCATTGCCTCCATCCGTGGGATAGCTAAACCCCCTTCCCTCAATGGGCAACAGATAGTATCGTAAGCCACCACCATTTTCCTTCTCACAGTTGAGTCTCATGTCCATATGAAGTTCCTGATGGCTCTTTCACAGTCTTTAATGATCAAGAGATGCCATTTATACACTGCCATAGAATGGATTGCGAAGCTGGAGATGACTGATCGCACCAGGATCAATCTTGCCTGGAAGGAGAGCAGAGAACCAACCCATCCAGCAAGTTTATCCTTAATTTTCTCCACTACTGGCCTAAAATGAGCGTACTTGACCGAGCCAGGTACTAGCTGGATTCTAAGATATCTATCGGGGAATGGGGCATGTTGGAAGTTTAGGTAGCTTGCTATACGTCTCTTCCTAGCTTGTTTTCCTCCATCAAAGTAGAACTTGCTCTTGGCTGTGCTCACTGCTTGACCCGAAGCAATTTCATACTTGTCTAGCAAAATCTTCAAGTTGCATAGGCTCTTCATATTGGCTTTGCAGAAAATAAGGATGTCGTCGGCGAAGAACATGTGAGTCGGAGAAACCCCCTTCCTTGTTAGCATATAAGACATCTTCTTTTGCTTGAATAACTTGGAGATATTCCTGCTTAATACATCTTCAATAAGAAAAAAAATCAAAGGGGATAAGGGGTCACCTTGCCTCAAGCCTCGGCTAATTTTGAAGAAGCTTTCTGGGTTCCCATTGAAGAGGACTGAGATGCGAGCTGAATTGAGGATGACTCTTAGCCAGGAGCATTACCAATCCGAGAAACCGTATAAGCTGAAGACATCAGTGATAAATTGCCAGCTTACTGTGTCAAAAGCCTGCGAAATGTCTAGCTTCAATCCTACATTGCCAAACTTCCTTTTAACTTCGATTTCGTTGATCATTTCCGAAGCTAGGCTAATGTTCTCGTGAATACTTCTCCCTTTCATGAAAGCCACTTGCTCCTCTGAGATTAGTCTATAAAGAATCTTGCCAAGCCTGCTAGCCATTATCTTTGTGATGATTTGAAGAAGAAATTGCTTAAGCCTATAGGCCTAAAGTTTTTTAGTTTGTCCGCCCCCTTCTCCTTTGGTAACAGAATGATCATGCTAGAATTTGCGCCAATTGGAATGAACCGTCTTTTCCAGCAAGTCTGGATCGAGAGCTTGAGGTCCTCAGCGATGATTTCCCAATATTTTTGGTATAAGATCCCTGAGAAGCCATCAGGACCTGGGGCGTTCTCTGCTCCTAAATCAAAAGCCGCCATCTTAATTTCTTGCAAGTCCGGGACAACATCTATTGCAAGACTCTCTTCTTCCGAAATAGAATCATGCTCATAGTTGAAAATAGAAGGGTCCGCCCTCCTCTCTTCACCATTGAATTTATCCATGTAATAATGAAGGATATGGTCACGGATTTGGCTCGGGTTCATCATATTTGTACCTGCATCAGAAAATAGGTTAGAAATTTTACTGCTGTTGCGTTGTCTTCGAATGCTGTTGTGGAAGAAACTAGTGTTGCTTTCCCCCTCCGTCATCCAAGTAACTCTAGCTTTTTGCTTCATCATGATCGCAAGATCCAGTCTGGCTTTCTCCAACTCTAGTTGTGCTTCAGTTAGCTCTTCAAATTTTCTGGTATCATGAGGGTCTTTATCGGACTCAGCTTGCGCGATTCCCATCTTTAGCTCTGCCTTCTTGATTCTAAACTGCACATTGCCAAAAACGTTCATGTTCCACTCCTTTAAAGCTTGCTTGAGTCTCTTGAGCTTGCTACAAAAGATGAAAGCCGCAGTGTCCCGGATGGGTGATGTCCAGCTTTGCTTGACAACTTCCATAAAACCTTTGTGATTGAACCACATCTTTTGCACTCTAAAAGGCGCCCTAGTAGGTCTCTGCACTTCAAAAGGGAATCCAATAAGAGGGGCATGATCCGAGACATCCCTGTTCATAGCCACATATCTCCAATTGCGAAATCGCATGAGCCCTGCATTGTTGGTGAAGGCCCTATCCAACTTCTCCACGATTCTGCCTATTCCCTTCCTCTGATTGTACCATGTCATTTTTCTACCATAAGCATCAGCTTCCCCTAGCCCATTGTTGCTGACTCAATCGCCGAATTCAGAGATCACAGCATGCCTTGGTCCTACGCCCCCCTTCCTTCCTCAATTCTAAGAACACAATTGAAATCTCCTATCACAAGCCATGGAATGGTGGTGTCCCCAAGGATAATTGCCAGCCAAAGACTTCTTCACACAACTCGAAGGCTACTAGCATGGACAAAGGAGATCAAAGTCCCTTCCACATCGATTGTTACCGCTTGTTTCCCGCTATTGAGAACTTTAGGCCTTCTAATGTTGTTAGCCCAAAGAATCCAAATATTACTCTTCTCATTGCCCTATGAATTCTCTATGAAATCATAGCTTATATCATGTAATCTTAAGCTTTTAATGACTGAACTACTACAATGCAGGTGTGGCTCCGCAATGCCAATGATGTCTGGCTTATTTATTCTAACTAGCTCCCTTAACCTCGATCTAGCTTTCAATCTATCCACACCAAGGATGTTCCAGAAGAGAACCCGCATTAAATAACGTTAGTTGGAGGCATTGGGCCCTCCCTACCCTCATTTGGTACCTTATCATTTTATTCTGTATATGAATCGCTTGGGTTTTCCATTAGGTCTGGCACCCCCTCTTTTGCACCTTCAGTTGTGGTCTGCACTGCCTTTCCCTTTAACTGCATTACTTTCTTAGACGCTGCTTTGTTTGCTTGCTTGGCTTTTTCAGCTCGTTCTTGCCTAGCATCTTCCCTGTCCCCTATATGAATGCTGTTTTGTTTAGCCCTCCTTTCCCTTGCGGCTAGTTTGGCTTTCTCTGCTTTAGCTTGCCTGAAGTCTTCACGTTCCTGTTCTGTGGCCCAGTCGATCCACACATCTGTTTCATCCAAGGCCTCATTGTCCGAGACTATGTTAACTTCCTCTTCTTCCTCTTCTGTTTGCTGGGCTAGTATCTCAAAAGAGGTTACTTTCGAAATTTTTTGGGCCTTGCCTATCCGTGGTGGCCTTGTTTTTTCCCCTCCTCCTTTGGGTAACGGTAACATATCCATCATCTTTTCCATTCACGTGCAACTCTTCTACATCTTTAGTAATGTCGCTATCTCTACTTGGTTCAATGTTGGCTGCGTTGGAGGATTCTGGCACATCCACCCGTGTGTGGGCAGCTGTCATATCACGTGTGTTCCTGCTTTTCTCCCTTGTGGCCAGTTCAAGTTCTTGCTTCCTTTTGAGGATTTTTTCCCCATGCAACGTCGCTTTCGCCTGAACAGCATCAGCTTTCATCTTAGCATCAGCAGCATTTTTGAGGTCTGAAGCTAGCTTTTCTTCCTCAGAATTCAGCTTGGCAGTCACTGTATGGGCACTGTCGACTGCTGCCTTGGCTGATTTTTTGCCCGTTAGCCCTTCATAAGTCACTGTGCGGTCGCTGTTAGCTGCTGCTTTGGTTGATTTTTTGCCCGTTGGCCCTTCAGTAGTCACTTTCGGAGCTGTGGACTTGGCAGAGCTATCGCCATCACCGTTTTGCTTAGCCTTGACCATTCCAATTTATTTGACTTCCTTGCACTCAGCAAATGCATGGCCAATGATCTTGCAATTCTTGCAATACTTTGGGACTTTGGGGATTTGAATGGGTTGAAAAAATACCTTGCCTCCAGCATTGATTTGGATTTCATTAGGTATTTCCTCAGCGAAGTCAGTATCCACCAAAACACTAGCGAAGTATCCGTATTCTTTCTTGAGAGTTCTTGTGTCCACAGCCACTGGGGTACCTACTGCCGTGAAATGGACATCAATATCTTCTCGGTCCAGTAGATTAATGGGAGGCTTGACAGCTGTACCCTAACCGATGTTCTTGATGTTCTTTGATTGTTTGGATTGAAGTTTTGTTGGTAATCCTGGATTCTGAGCACTTGCTTACCCACGAACCAGGGGCCATCCCTCCACACATTCCTTTTATCTTCTTCGTTGCTCAAAACGATAGTGAAATTTCCCTTTGCCATTGGGATGAAATGATGACCACCACTTAACTTCCGTTGGCTTAAAAGGCTGGATTTGACCTCTAGAAATTTTAGATTCTTAAAGTCTAGCCTTCCAACCAGAGCATACTTCGTTTCCTCCTTGGCTTCTTCAAAGATATCATCCTTGATGTCTATGATGAATCTACCAGCAGATTTGTGAGCTTGGCATAGCTGTTTGGTATCGAGTTTTGATGTCTCATGTGTTTTCCTCTTTGTTATATCTAGAAATTATTGTTTGCTTACGTTAACTGGTTGGTTTTCCGGTAGAGTGATTGATTTAGGATGAGATGTTAGTAGTTCCTCCATGATTGATGAAGGTTGAGAGAGAGAAAGAGAGGAGAGTTAAGAGTTCCGTGAGGAGAGGGAAACTAGAGAAAACATGGTTGTAGAAATGAGCTCTCTATCCTTCTATCTCTCTAATAATTATGCCAGTACCGCTTGTTCCAGGTTTTTCATTTGATGAAGCATCTAGTATTCTCATGTGGCCTTGTGGTGGAGGAACCTAGCTTCCGTGTGGAGCTAACTGAAATAGAAGAATAGTCTTGGTCAATAAGTAAGCACTGTTTGACAATTTCATTGTTGTATGGTGGGCTTCCTATGTTTGAATAAGAGAGAACATGTTTCCTTCTAAAACATCGAGCTTGTGACTATCATTAATTAGTAGCTACCCTTCCCAAAAGTTGTCATCAGTTGAATCTACGTTGCCATTGCACCGGCTCGTTATCCACTCGGTGATTGAATGCCGTTGTTGTTGAACAGCCTGCAAACTAATGTTGACTCCTAACCAAGTGGCTCTTGAATGATCACATTCAATTAGAAGGCCTTGATATGCTTAGAGTTGATATGCACTCTTGGAGAATGTTGCACCAGTCATCACTAAAGCCAGGGTTCTTGAAAATCTTCAACCAAAATGATCATTCCATCTTGTAAAAGGATTTGGACATATCCACCTGTAGGCTAGGTATTTGGTTCTATCATTAGTTTTTTTCATGAGCTTATGAACCACCATTATTGTTGTTAATGATCCTCTAAGGTCATCTGGATAAGGAGAAATGATTTTATATGTGCTGTTAAAAAGACCTACAGGCTACAGAAAGTGTGGTTACAAACTGAGGCGGGCTTAGAATTTGAGGGCATATTCACTTAACTGAGGTGGGCTTAAAAATTGAGGGCATATTCACTTATGGGCTTTGTACATGTTAATAGAATAATAGGCCTGAAGGGAGCATAGGTGAGAAAAACAACCATATCCACGGATTTCACCCAGCACAATCCAAATTTTAGCGAGTAAACACCCGGTCCGTATTTTAGTGGATTGGACGTGGGCGTACTTTTAAAACCGCTTGTTTTCATGGGTTAGATGCGGATAGTACATCATCCATCTGTTGGACATCCAACCCGGAGGATAATAGGATAATCTCTTATTTGGTCAGATGAACCCACTTATGTCTTTCCTTATTTTGTTCTCATAACCGCATCTACATAAATCAGAGTTAACGAATATGGCAGTGGAAAAATTCCATAACCACATATATAAAATTGGGAAAATTGAAAATATATCCCAGATTTGAACTAGCAATTAAGGGATATGTCCCATAACGCTAGAAACTAAGTGATATGTCCCAGACGTCTATTTTATCCGTTAAATGGACAGATGTGGCTTATTTTTGGACAGTTATACCCTTGTCATTTTAATTGGGTTTGTCTCCAACATTTTTCCAACATATGAAATATGAAATAAAATAGAAAAAATATACAGTAATAGTTAACGGATAAAAATACCATGTCTCCAACATTTTCGGAGAAGGGCATAACTGTCCATTTAACAGATAAAATGGACGTCTGGGACATATCCCTTAATTTCTAGCTTTATGGGACAGATCCTCAACTGATAATTCAAATCCGAGTTATATTCCCAATTAAGTAAGCTCAGTATCATTCTTCTATTATCAACTTCAAAATAAGCTGAAATTCCATAAAAATCTATTCAATCCACAATACTCTATATCTAATGTAATCGTCTGCAGCTTCTTGTATTTCTTTTTCAATCACGGTATGTATAGTTATCACCTTTCCTCCCTTTTCTTTTGGCGGAATAGCTTCTCTGCACCTCTTAAGAATTCATACACAATCTTTATCGCTCCAACCACGAAGAATAAACTGTAGTTAAACCATGAGATGTACGCAAGTCAAGGGTGATCGATAAATAAATTTTTAGATATATTTTGAAATCCGCTAATCCATCCGTGTCCACCCGGTTTATCCCCTCATTCGCGGGTATCAAACCCGTTGGGTAATGGATTGGATGCGGGTGCAATTATAAAATCCGTCATTTGGATAGATTGGACATGGGTGGTACCAAATCTACATCCACCCATCCGTTGCTCACCCCTAGAAAGGAATTAAGTGGGAGTCCGGTGGGGGCGTGATTTCTTTTCCAAACAGGAAAAATAGGGGTTTATTGGAATATATGATACATACAGGTGGTACTGAATCAAGTTACAAAAGATATCTAGAAGGTCAGCGTAGAAATCCTCCATTCAAGCTAGATAAATTTCACTTAATCAAAAATATAGTTGTTACTTTATTTTCTAGAATTACTCTTCATTTATATTAGACATTGTATTAAAAGAACAACATGAATTACATAGGGCTTATGAACATGTTGAAGTCCCCTATTTTAGTTCTGAAGTACAAATATCCTCCAACAAATTTGGTCCTCCAATTTCAGAGATCGAAAATAAACTAGACTGAAAGGAAAGTGTTGTAGGATCTAAGTTCTGTTTTTATAAAAACATGGCATTTAAAAGAAACACTGCCATTATGTTCCATTGATGACTAAGATCATTCTTCCCTATCTTTTTGGCTAAGCTATATGCGACTCTATAACCTGTTCTATGAATCAAAGAAAAACCCAAAAAGTGATCAAATGTTTCCAAGAATTTTAAGGCTTCAAGAGTAATTGCTTAGTTTCTCCATTGAATTGTTCGAAACATTCCGTTTTGCACATTCAATTTTTCTTGGGAATCTCCCTCCACCCAAAAATATGTTAAGCCTATATCCTTTTCCCAATAACTGCTTGAAGAAGAGGCAATGTTTCTGCTTCTCCAGCGTTAGCTGTTGTGAATATTCCAGTTCTGGCTGCACCTGCATGAGATCTCAAATTTAGCCCATATCCGGAATTATGATTGAAAGAGATCTAAGATAAATCGAAGTTAAGTTTATTTTGAATCACTAATGGGGCCTTCCATTTTTCCGTGGTTTTAGAATCGGGCTTATGCTGTAAGTCAGGAATTCATGTACTATCAGACAAGGTTAGAGTCCAAAAACTGATGTGTCTTTGCACTGCCATTGAAGTTTTTAGGCTAGTTCTGGTTTTATTTTGGAAGATCCTTGTATATATTTCCTTCCAAATAAACCAGCACTTAGTAGCTACTAATTAAATTTCAGAGGCAGTACTAGAACTTAAATCTAATTAGAGTAGAAATCCATAAAAGGAGAGTCTGAGTTCAAGTATCGATTCATGCCTTCCATAGGTGGTAACATCCATACAGATTTTGCATAAGAGCATTCAAAAATAGATTCTTGATAGATTCTATAGGATGATTACAGAAAATGCAATGATGATCAATGTCAGAGATGAATCTTCCAATAATTTCCCTACTAGTAATGCATTATGAATGCATTTACATAAAAATATTTTTATTCTTTGAGAAACATTCAGTTCCAGAAAATTTTCAAGAAATTTGTATTTGAATCAATGACAGAAACAGAGCCTGAGTTTGGATTTGTAGCTTTCTGTAAAGAGATTTCACAATGAATTCCTTATTATTTGTTAGTAACCATCTATGCCTATCTGATTTAAGGTATCCATCCCGATTAATAAAAATTCTAATTCGTAAAATATTTCCAGCTAAGAGGAAAGTTATTTCTAATTTTTCTACAAATCCAATTCTTGGTGTCTGTATCAATGAGTTAAGACACAAGTGTTAAGGAGTTGTATTTCGTGTTATGAAGATAATCAAGAGTTTCTTCCATACCTGGTATCCATATAGCTAACCAAATATGTATCGTCTTACCATCCCTTACCTCCCATCAACTGTATTTTTGGATGATTGAGATACCCTGCAAGATGCATTTATATATCCTAGATGCATTGTGGTGCTTTTTGGCATGAAATATGCTAGTATGTCTAAAGTATTTGGTTTTGACCAGAGTGGACCAGAGAGAACTTGGTTGAGACTCCCATCTGCAAGCTAGTTTGGTAATGATGACCTAGTTCATTTTGTTAGCCTTCTTGAAGCCAATCCCTCCTAGTTTAACATGTCTACTAGAAAATCTTAAGATTTTGGGTACAATCCCTTATCATTTGCATCATAGGGTTTCTAAATGAATCAAAAGAAAAAGAAAGATGGAATCCCACCAAAAATCTCTTTGAATAGAGTTAATTATGTGTGTTATTTTCTTAGGAAAATCCGGAGTATCAATTATGAACAAATAGTTTGATTATTCTGGTAATAATTTTAAGGTTTGGCTGGTATGGAAATATTTTTTGTGGGTTTTTTGATTGGGTATTTTAGGGACGGTAACAAGAATTTTTGGCAAAAGAACCAAATGGGGTTTATGGGTTGTAGGCAATCTAAGTACTAGAAAACCTCTCATGTGGCAGAAGGATTTTTTTGTGCTACATTGTTTAACTAGAGATAAGGTGTTTGTTGTTTAGCCAGTTAAGAGATTTGGGTAGTAGTGTCACTTGTCTTTCTCTTGGGTGGTAGCTGGTGGGGTATTACGCTGTGTGTGTTTTATTAAATGATCTAATTAGGTGTTTTTGGAAAAACTTCATGCTTAATGCAGTACTAGTTAAAATATAGATAAGTAATTAGAACATCAAATACATTGCCTGCAACTTTTATGTATTGTGTTTGTACATCTTTTCTTAATGCTAGTTCAACCCCCTTTGTCTCAGTTGCTCCATTTTCCATCTATCCCTATTGTCGTAAAAATTCAATTAATTGTAATAAACTAATTACCAATTTGTTTTGCTTCCTTTTTATGTTATATGTGTAAATTTTCTTGAATACGATACAATGAACTCTTAGTAGTTTAACTAAACGCTATAAGGACAGCTGGCTTGGAGCAGGAGATCGAGAATTCGAGGAAGAAGTTACTTGCTTGCACAAGGGATAATCATAATCTTCAGGAGGAACTTTCAGAATTTTACAAGATCAACGTATGATTTATTCAGTGATATCAGTCTTTTCTTCACACTTAATTCTCCAATAATTTGATTTGTTTTCTGATTTTTTTTTCTATTTGATTCTTTTCTGTTGTTACCAGAACCAGTTGGCAGATCTACGTAGTGAAGAAACCTCAAAGGTAATACTCCATATTATTTCTATTAGAAATGTTTCCATAAGAGCAACTACCTTGTTTTTTATATGGTGTCAAGGAATTGGATAATTGTCTTTCTAAAGTATCACAGTCATGGTTCTTCCAACAATATTGGGAGAACATATTTTATTAGAAACTCTGCTACTTAAGATGTTTTGGGGCAAGAAATTGTTGGATTTTTCTTTTTAACTTATTTTAAATTTAAATTTTAAACCGGTCAATACTTCGAATCTTTCCCCTATGCTTCAACAAAGTAGTCTACTTCTAATAATTTCGTTGATTTGTGGTTCCATGCTATTTCATCATTTGGAAGATGAGAAAGAGATTAAATTTTTCCATGGTCGCGTTGCTTCTGTATTTGCTGAAACAGATCACTCTATAATGGAGGTTTTAACACTTACCTTTGGTCAAATTTCTAATCCCAAGTTATGTTCATCAGTCGCATATTTTAGTATATCTACTTCTCGCAAGGGTTTACTTTCGTTTTAGATCTATTTGTACATCTGTAGCTTCCTTGAATGAAACCTATTATGGTTTGTTGTTAGTGCTTGCTTTTTCTTATTATTTGGGCATTGTTCTTTGTTTAAGATCTTCAACTATGGGTATAGTTTATCTATGTATGAATCTTGTTTGTTAGGGTATATTTTTGTTAGCTAACTGTGCAATAGCTTTTACTAATGGAATATCTGATACTACATCGATGCAAAATGGTTAGGAACTTTTATTGTTGTATTAATATATTATCATCGTTTAAATTATGTTCAAGGTTTTTGATAGTTTCTTACTGTCCATGGATATATTTATATTTTGAATCTCTTCAATGAGTTTTCTCTCTCCTAAGGTTGATCCCGTAATGGAAGTATTGGATGAGGCTTCAAAAGTTTTTGTTGAGATCAAGCCATTCATACGACGTCTCAATGAGTTCAAATTGTGGTTAGCCTTTTTTTTTTTTTTTTTTATAACTGTTAGTTGTTGTTATTACTTATTTATTTGATCTTGAGATAACTTGAGGTTTCTTGTTTTGTGTCCCTCATATGCCTGCATATATTGTAAGTATTGTGCTTTTGGTCGTACGATGTGGAAGTTGAACAAAGTAGATAATAATTTTTTCTTTTTAACTGTGTGTTTATTTGATTATGGGTACTGACGATTCCTTCAGTTATGTTTATTTTAAAGCTGGTGTATTGGGTATCTTATTTTCCGGTTTCTACATCCTGATAAGTATAAAAAAAAATATCGGTATCTCTAACTGTTTTTTCTACTGATCCTATTGATAAGTGCATAATTTACATGTATTGAGTACTATTTTCTTACACTTATTTGTTAAATTTTGTGTGAATTACCTTATATTATTATTACTTGTGTATTTTATGTCTTTTGATAGGTTACATTTCTTAAAGAAGTGGATGGTGTTACAAGGGAAGAATTTCCAACGACCCAGCGGTACTCATTCAACTCCAAGATTTCTCCTCACCATGTCGAAGATAATGAGAAAACAAAGCCAACAACGAAAGAATGAAATCATTCCGATTTCGTATGAAAAAGATATAGGTGAAAAGTCCAAATCCAGAAGCTAGTCATCCAGACTTGGACGACAAAAAAAAAAGAGTAGTAGGCCATACTTGGACGACTAAAATCCAGGAGAAATTGGATTTCCTAGTTGACCGGACTTGGCCGATTGAGAGGTGTTGTAGTCGACCAGACTTGGACGACTAGGAAGAAATGTGGTCGTTCAGACTCGATCGACCAGACACGGGATTTTGAGGGTTTCTTTCTTCTACGCACACGCTTGGTATTTTTGGTATTTTTGTAACCTATTTCGACCCGGATTTGAGCATGGGTTTTTCTATATTTTGAAATACTATATAAGGGACACTTCTAAGGAGATGAAAATTATCCTGGATCGAATTTTAACTTTGGATCATATCTTTTGAAAAGGGGAGAAGGAGCTTTGGAGTTGGAGACTCTTCTACAACTTAGGGTTTGCTTTTTTTTTCTACTTATTATTTTCCGATGGACTTTAAGAAATCCATGAGTATCTAACCTTAAGGATATAGTCGGATATCATGAACACGTTATTAAATTAATATATTAGTTTTATCATCTTAATCAAATCATTATTGTCTTGTTCTACTAATTATTATCGTCATGTATGATTGTCTGAATGTTTGTTTTGAAGCGCTACAAAATAACCAGTAATGCGTATCTATTGCTAGACTAGGGTTTGAGATATGGAATTGTTAATGAACCTTGTCATTAGTAGCATACTATGATTACCAATTGTATTCAAAACCTTTGTGTGGTTGCATGTAGAAGCTTGTCATATGTTAAATAGATTACTCTAATTCATAAAACTTAATGCTCTTGGAGGATTAATCTTGATATTACGTTGCATTAGGTTGTTCTTTGAGTAATAATTGCATATTCATCGTTATGGTATGTGATGACTTAAGGAATTTATCGGAGTATGCTCTCGATGGGATACTATAAGACTCTTGATAATGAATGATTAAGTGACAACTTTAGTTATTAGTTAAGTGCATGTCTTGTGATTGAGGATGAACCCTTAACCAATACTCTCAACCTATTGATTCTCTTTACTCATTTTTTTGCTAGTATAATTAATATAATTACTTTAGTCTTAAAGCACAAAATCCCCCTTGTTACATAAGTTTTGAAATACGAATAAAAATCCATACCTCTCTGAAGAATGAACTTGTTCTTATCACCGTACTCTAAACGATAAGTGTCTAAAACACCTTATTATCAATTAACTATGCTTTTCTTGTTATTTTTCTTATAAATTTTATATATTAAGCGTGTTTTTATATTTCTAGGTACAATAGCTTGAATTCACAAACAGGAAGAAAAAAAGCGCCGAAATGGATGGTATCGGTGTATGCACTAAAAGCTCATGGCAATGAATTCACTAATTCAAAGACCATGAGACGTTGGTGGTGGTCCTGTAGCTAAGGAGTCTCCTGGAATTGGTAGACAGGGAACTATAAAATTTCATTAGTTCATAATTTTCAACAACTACAGGTGAACTTAATGGGTTGGAGGTACCGAGTCCGCTGTTTGCAACATGGGCTTAGTATGAGCTATATGGCTCAGGTACACTTACCGGAGGAAAGACCAAATTGTGAGTGAAAGTCACAGAAGGGCTCTGCACGTGTGGCTAAGAAAGAAATGAGATTTAGGTTTCCATAGAAATCCCAAAGTCTAGAGACGAGAAGTGAAGTCTGTCCCTCTGTGGTACAAATCACAAGAGTGTTGGTGTTGTTGCTGCCAAGGCGAGAAATTCAGGAAGAAGGGGATCTGAGTTGATGATTCGAGAAAGTTTACAGTGGGTTAAGAGCTTTATCTGAAGCTTAAGAAGAACACAAAGATGGGTACTCAAATCTGGAGAGTTTGGCTTGGTAATGAGGTCGTTTTGATGTTGATAAATCAGCTAAGGAGTGTGGTTGTTGCCATTGTGTTAGATGTTGATTTAAGGTTTATGAATGGCTTAGTAAATTTGGGTAGCTGTCGAAATGTGTGAATGGTAAATGCAGAGAAGAAGTTTGGGTGCCTGAAATCACCAACAATCCATGACTAATTGCCAGCAGAGTCATGCATACAAGGTGCTCGTGAAATTTCCTAATGGGGTTAGGCTGTGAGGATTGCAGTGAAGGTTAGTTAAAGGACTTGAGTGGTATCCATGTTTCGATGCTGTGTAAGAGGGGTCTGTTGCTACGGGTTCTGCTGTGGCTAAAGACGAGTTCAGGTAATAGAAAGGCAGTGAAGATTGAATGGTTCCCAGTGGCAGAGTTTTGGGGCTGAACTGGGTTTGCTTTGGAGCTAATTTCGGTAAGGGTAAATTGGGTTTTGAAAGTTCAGATTCATAAAGGAATTATAATCACGAATTAGGAAAGATTTGGGAGAATTTTTATCCGAGAAGATAGCTATGAAGGGAGCTGTAGCCATTGGATTTGAGATGAATGGATGGAAATTAGAACAGTATCGAATTAGGAAAGTGGTGTGTATATCGTATTCGATTCTTGAGGCAAAAGAATTGCAGGGAAGAGCTATATAAAGGAGTCACAAAAACAGAACAAAATCTACCTTTCTTCCACCGTTTTGACGCCTGAAAAGTGTTCAAGAAAAGACCTAGAAGAGCCAACCTAAGTCTGCAGTCCATTATTCCGTGAAGATCTTTGCTCCACCATTCTGTTCTTTGTTCAAATAGCACCAGCGTGAATAACAACAACTTGGTTTTGCTGTCTGGGTTTACTCTCGAGCTTGGTTTATCTTTACAAAACTTTTAAGCCTTGTATTTTACTGGTAGAATATGAATAGCTAAACTATTAGTTGATTGAGGGTTATTTCGATGCTCGAAACGTGAACTTATAATTGATGAAATAGTTTATTTTCTCGTAAGTGTTTCGTTATTGTTTAATCTCTATTATGATAACATTGGGACATGAAGTAATTGTTAATTGTTTACGTTCGAAATTAAATTATTAATTTATAATTGTTTAAGTTTGAAATTAAATTGTTGATTTATAATTTTATCGTTAGTTTTGTGTTTCTTTGACCCGTAATTGTCTAGAGACTAAACACAAGTAGCAATATATAGATATTGATGATGAGATTTTGTTAAATACCTATATATAGAGATTAATACTGATGGGCGAATCGATCGTACGGATTTGTCGCTAGGAGTAACCTATCTTATAAAAGTTAAAGCACTTGTTTGAGTTATACCTAGAGAGCGTATTTCTAGGGAGCTCGAATAAGTAGAACCAGGTAATTGAGCACTTCCGTGTCCGGTGAATTTAGAAAATTACAAAAAAGTTGAGCGTACTAATTATTCTAGGGTTGTTAGTAACGAGATAATGCGAAGAACATAACCATATCGATTTGACTCATGTTTTGTGTCCGGGAATGAATCCTTGATCAATTTCTTTTCATATTTGATTTACAACTTTACAATATTCAGAACTTGTTATCATCATAATCTTGCTAAGAGTACTTTAATAACAATTTTCGTCAAATATCTCCCTTGGGACTGAACCTATTTGTCATTATTCTACTTGCTAGTGTAAAGAAAAGTAGAGAATATTATTTATGAGTTGACACCTCATCAAAATTGGCGCCGCTGCCGGGGAGGCAGTGGCATTTTTAGTTGTTACTTTTATTTTTAGTTGTTATTTTTATTTTAATTTTAATTTCAATCCACTGATTCAATTTTCGAGAATTTTGTTTTCAAGTACCATCTCTTTGGTGAATGCCTGAAGTATACAGAACAAATAGCAAGTTAATTGGTATTCGTTTTCGTTCGGGTACTTTGGTACAAGAGCTTATTCGAGCAGTGAACATTCCTCTCCCTCCTAGTTCTTTATATAGTGAATTTTCAGACTCAGGCAAAGAGGAAGATCACATAGTCATGGGAGCACCACCTCTTTCTCTAAGAACACTCAAGGAACTCACGTCTCCAAACCTAGACCATCAACCTCTATGTATTTAGTTGGATGGGACCATTGAGTTGAAGCCGCAATTGATTCACTTGCTGCCCAAATTCAGAGGGTTAGCGGGAGAAGATCCTAATCGTCACTTGCAACAATTTCATCATGTGGTGACTAGCTTGAAGCAGGCAGTTATAGATGCCGATAAGGCTATGATGACAGCCTTTCCTTTTTCACTTACCGATTCTGCAGGAGAATGGTTGCACTACTTATTCCCTGGGAGTATCACAACATGGAATGTGATGAAGAAGTTATTCCTTGAGAAGTATTTTCCAACATCAAAAGCAGCATCGATTCGCAAAAAGATTTGTGGTATTAGACAGGTAACTGGGGAATCTCTCTATGAGTATTGGGAGTAGTACAAGAAACTTTTAGCTAGTTGTCCACACCTCCAAATCAGTGATCAACTCGTCATTCAGTACGAAGGGTTGCTTCCTAAGGAGAGACACTTGATTGATGCTGCAAGTGGTGGTGCACTAACCAACAAGACCACTGGAGTAGCTACAAGCTTGATAAAGAGATTGGCTGGAAACACACATCAATTCTACACTGGAGGTGAACCAATGGTGAGGAAAGTGAATGACATAAGTTATGCTTAGGGATGCACATACACGACCCGCACCCGCCAGTTTTGACCCGACCCGCACCCGAAACGGGTCGGGTGCGGGTGACACCTTTCTCTCACCCGACCCACCCTCCCAACCTGCCAGAAAATTTGTTTTTGTCCATTAGATTAGAATTTTTTTTACATCCAACGATCTAGATTCGTTAGAGAGAAATAAACCCTAATTTTTCTCTTCAGTCTTCATTTCTCCGTTTCTCTTCATGTTTCTCTCTTCATCTCCATCGTTTCAACATCTCCATCAACTTCAACTTCAAAACTCGTTTGGATCTGGTAAGAGTTCTAGTTCCATTTTGCTTTATTGATTGATAGATAAAGTCTTTTACTTTCTTCTCATACTCTATTTTTCACCGTACTGTTCTTTTCAATTTTAATTTTACTGTTGGTACTACTGCTAGGTTGTCTATGGAATAATTGTTCGCTACCACCACCCATTAATGGTTGTTGTTGCTTTAGAATACAAAACTGAAAAAAGGTTAACACAGGTTAAAAGCCAAGGAGTCGGTATTTTTAGGGGTTTTCTGTAACCATTAATGGCAATTTGGGTGATGTCCTTGATGACTGAAGAAGGAAAATGTTGTTGCAATATGTTCATGTTTCTTGAGTTTCTTATCATGAATTTTATCAAATTGGTTTTTCTAAACTGAAGCCGAGTCTTTGCATTTTTATCAGTTAACTGTTCTTAGAAAATGGATTGAAAAACTCCAACTATGACTTTGCTAAATCTCAAAGTTGGAACATTTCTGTAGCTTTTAGTGTGTATAATCTGCTGTTACATTTTAGGTTTGTTGTAATGTTTTATGACTTCATCTAATTTGTGACATTTTGGTGTCTATGTTTGTGGAAGTAACAAAAATGGTTATCCTAATCTTACAGATCCTTAAGACCTCTGTATATCTACCTGATTGTCAACCTGTTTCAATTTCAGTTCTGTGAATTTCACAGTATTGAGGCCTCATGTTACACATAAAGGGTAGTTGTCTCGCAGTCTGCATCATTTCTTGCATCTCTTGACCCTGGATTTCTCCTCTTTGCATCATGTCTTGAATCATCATGTTCACTGCTTCACACCTACAATTTTCACTCACTTCCCCCATCTCTTTGCAACACTGTTGTTTCATTTGTCCTGTTGGATTAGTAGTTACCATCATCAGACCTTGTGTTGATTGTTGTAGGTATTGTTGGCACATATTCATATGCATCCCTTGCATCTCTCTTTGGCACCTCTCTGATTGCTGTGATGCATTCACAACTGTTAACAGTACCAAAATGAGAGCTGTAAGGGTTGTGAATTTTGCCATTGTTTTCAACAGAACTTAAAGATGAAAGTAATATGTTAGGAAGTTATTTGGTGATTTGATTGTGTGAAATTCAAAAATGGGATGGAGAATTAAGAGGAGTTGGGGTTTGCATGGAAAGTACGTGCAGGGAAGAGGATGCGCACGAAAAGGAAACTGTCATATTTAGGTGCATCAGGTGTTCCCTGTAGTAGCCTGTAGGTGCATGCATGAAGCAACATGAGTTAATGTGAAACAACAATAGTGTAACCTAGTTATAGTTGCCGACAACGTATATTGCTAGCTATTTGTCTGATGTTTTGCTGTTTGGATGGATAAGTTCACCCTCATTTAGTTCTACTTATGACTTGTTTTTTTTTTGTAGGTTACAACTTACCACCATGGTTGAAATCTCAGAAGATGATTCTTGTTCAAATCTTCCAGTTATACAAGTAATTATATAGAAATCACAAATGGGACCTCCACCTCAACGTCCACCGAATTCCATAGCAGGGACAAGGAGTACAGATGGGTCATCTGCGACACCATCTTCTCAACCTTCATCATCTTGTGCAGTAAGCAACAGTTCAAATAAGAAGCATAGAGTTAGTGCGAAAAAATCTTGGGTATGGGGTCACTTTGATATTACAGAAGATGGTGCTAGAGCAAAGTGTAAGCACTGTCCAAAGGGTCTGGGTAGTTACAAAATTGGTGGTAAAACACATGGGACTACCAATCTTTCTCATCATTTAGAGAGGTGTATTAACTATAAGAAATCAGTTAATAAGGAACAGGGACAACAAACACTTGGTTTTAAGATGATCGAATGTTGGTTAAAATGGTTTATCAGGTGGCGCGCGTGAGGATCAAAAAAACAGCCAAGTCATGAATTTTTTTTTGCATTGAATCTGGGCGGGTGACCAGCACCCGCCCCGCCAAAATGGCGGGTCAGACCCGACCCAACCCGTCCTACGGCGGGTTGGGTGCGGGTGAATACTTCAGTCACCCGCCAACTTGCAGGTCGGGTGCGGGTGAGGCCATACCCGACCCACCCGACCCGATGTGCAGCTCTAGTTATGCTTCACACCTGGAAAATATAATGGGTAACATGGAGAGAATGATGCAAGAAATGGCAACAATGATTATTCCAAGTTGAGCAAGCTAATGCGATATTTCCTAACCAAAGACAGAGATATGATCCGTACTCCAACACATACAACCCAGGGTGGAGATATCATCATAATTTCAGCTATGCTAACAAGCAAGCAGCAACTCCAACCCCTAGTTTCAACAATCATAATGGCTTTTAACAACAATTCCCGCAACCACGGCAACCTCAGAATTAGGGTTCCAACATAGAAGAGATGCTTAAAGCTTGCAAGTACAAATGGTTAACTAGTTACTACTGTGAGCAAGTTGGAAGCACAAGTAGCAAGAAAACTCCCTTCTAAAACAGTGGTGAATCCTAGAGAGAATGTCAACGCTGTGACATTAAGAAGTGGGAACAAGTTGAGAAACCGGAAACAACGCCTCAATCCCATGAACCTGTTTAATACCAAGAAGTGGAAAAAAATTCCCCTAACAAGGCTGATTCGGTAACAAACTCTAATTCTAAACCTCTTATTTATACTTATGTTACTCCTCCACCTTTTCCTAGCAGGTTTGCAAAGTCAAAGAGGGAGATGCAAGAAAAAGAGATTTGGGAGATCTTTAAGAAGATCCAAGTGAATATACCACTAAATGAAACAATCAAGCAAGTTCCTCGCTATATAAAGTGCTTAAAGGAATTAAGCACTAACAAACACAAATTGAACGTTAATGAGGTAATGAGTGTGGGGGAGAATTTTTCGGCGTATCTTCAAAAGAAACTCCCACCTAAACTGAAAGATCCCGGTAGTTTCACTATACCATGTACCATTGGTAAAACCAGGTTTGAATGTGCTTTGTTAGATTTAAGAGTATCTATTAATGTTATGCCTGCTTCCATTTATGATTCCTTAAATCTTGGTCCTCTTAAAGATACCGATATTGTTGTAAAACTTGCTGATTTGTCTAACACTTACCCGAAATGGGTCGTTAAAGATGTTCTAGTGCAAGTTAATAAGCTTATATTTCCTGCAGATTTCTATGTTTTACACATGAACGATGAAGATTCATCCTTGTTTACACCTTTGCTGTTAGGTAGATCATTCATGAGAACTGCTAAAATCAAAATAGATGTTGACCAAGGCACCCTAACTATGGAATTTGATGAGGAATCATACGCTTCAATATCTTTGAGGTGATGAGATACCCTAGTGATGTTCATTCTTATTTTTCAGGTAATATTCTCTAGCTCAATAAATATTTGAATTGAACGATGATGATGCTTTAGAAAATATCATAATAGAGGGTTTAGGTTATGGAAATGCTTTAGTTTGAAAATAAATATACTGCAAAATGGTACTTTCAGATAGGTTTGAGAGATCAAGCTCGAATAGGACGAGCCTAAACCAAGAAATGGCCGTTCACGTCCTGCTTCGATTACAAAAATGGAAAGGGTTTGGGTAGGTCTTAGGGGAGGGAAGAAAAGAAGGTTGAGAAAATACAGTGTGCTAATGTGTGAAGAAGAAAATGAATTCTCTGAGAGGAATCACCAATTATGTAGGTTTTGTTTCTTCAGAATGAATGTCTTATCTGTCTTTCTGTCATGTTTCGAATAGATGACAATCATCTATTTATATTTTAAAGAGGACAAACTGATTTCTCGTAAGCCGTGGAAGTTAGGGAGAGACGGGAAAGTGATGATTGTGGAGATTATAGTTGGGTGGTACCCGGAAAGTAGGGAAGACCTGTCTGACCACTACTCCTCATCCTCTCAACTACTCTGTAACCTCCCACTACTTGTTACCTTCTTGTTTGTGGAGGTGGTACCACCACCCAAGATATCGTAGACCGCCAGACCAATACCCCAATGAGAATCTCCCCATGTTGTATTTCATATCTTTTGGAAATAGTGGAGTCATAATCCACTATGGTTTTGATTAAGTCAGGTCAAGTCAAATAACTTGCTAAGTCAATTAGGCAAGTTGTGCGACTCACTGGATTGATAGCAAGACTGATCAGTGTCGAGTCTAGGAATTTTAGTGGTCATGTACTTGTTTGAAAGTAACATGACATATTTAATGGCTAAGTATTAGCTCAGAAGTGACTTATTGTAAGTCTGAGAGGCATTTTAGACCAAATGTTGTAGAAGGCTCCTTGAGCAGGGAGACCTACTGGAATTCGTATAAGACTCAATGTTGGACCCATATTGAGAAGAAAGGTATACTTTTGAGTGAAGTAGCTAGCAAAACTGGTACTAGCTACTTAGCGCAAATAGCAATGTGTTAGCTCTTTTAATATAAAAGGCTAATGTGCGAACGTCTCAGGAGTAAGACCAATATGCATAATTTCTAGTAAATATCAATTATACTAGAGTTAGAAAGATAGTTTCAGGGAGGTTTGAAGTTATCACATCAATTAGATAGTACTGTTAACATTAGGGTCAATGCACTTATGTCTAAGTCTGTAAGTATGACTATGCTAGGCCATGGGTGCCATGGCCATCATTCAGAGTCGTGTTAGGCATGACTAGAGGCGTATAATAAGCCAAGGGTGCTGAAGTTGGTAGCGATGCATATGATCTAGGAACACATAAGCCTTAGACGCATATGAGCTAGGACACAGAGGCTAGCATGGGCGCCGAGGAGATAGGAAGATGAGGACTCAAGATGCGTAGGATGCGAAGGCGCCAAGGCTTGGAAACGCATATGAGCTAAGGGACGTTTAGGCCTCGGACGCTGAGGAGATAATGACTAGGACGCCAAGCGGATGGGACGTCAAGGAGCTAATGGATAGGGGTGCATCGGCCTAGCAGAGACGCACATGACTTGGTGACATGCTAGAGCAAAGTAGCGACACATCTGAGCTAGCTTGGAGACACATTGGCCTTGGCAGCTGGGACGCGCTGGCTGTGAGACGCGCTTGGCTTGGACGTTAGGGGCACGTTAGCTTTGAGATGTGCTGATCATGGCCGCTAGGGCGCATCATACTTAGTAGCGACGTGCTAGAAATTCAAGGGCGCAAAGGATCTAAGGGCGTATTGTCCTTATCCTTTGCTCGAGGGCACATCAGGATAGAGCTAGCCAAGAAAGATAACACATTTGGCGCTAGGGCTAGCACTTTGGTGCTAGGGTTTAGGTGCCAAGGTGATGATACGTTGGCTAGGGCCTTATTAGTCTAAAGTGTGTTGGCTAAGACACTTTTGGGTTAGTTAAAACTTCTCAGGCGCTGGGGTTTAGCCTTAGGAAAGTTAGCGTTTTTAGCGCTAATCTGGCTAATTGGTGACAACGTGGTGCTAAGTCAAATTGCTAGTGCTAACTTGGCACTGATAAGAGAGAAGGCTAGGGTTAGCTTAGATGAGAGATTCAATGCATCTTTTATGGCATTGCTTATTGATTGTGGCGTATCCGAGAGAAGTGACGCATTATTTGTGGCTTATATTTAAGCAAAGTGCTATGGTAGCACATTTAAGCTCATAGGAGAAATTTGAGACGAGTTTGTTGCGAACGAAACGTTAAGCTAAAGTGTTATCTTGGTGTTTAAGCATTAGCTATTCCCGAGTTTGATAGATATTACCAGAACATCAATGCGCACTCGAGACAAGTTCAAGGAATTCAGCCGTGGAATTTTATGCGACTTGAGAGTAGTTCGATATGGCATAAATATTGTGAGCAGTAAGGAGGCTACGAGGCCAGTTTAGAATGTTTGTAGTTATACAGAGAAGACTCAAGTTTGCTCTACACTAGTGGGAAATCCATCCTGGAGTTTGAGAATTATTATGTAGAGATTATAGACGATATTGTTAGCATGGAATGCCTGTAGCCTTTTGTAGAGACTGTATCCTCAATTTGTCTGCGGAATATAAGAAGGAATACAATATTTTGTGTTTTGAGGTGAATTCATAAGTACGCACACAAGTATGTGCGGATATTTTTATGTTCCTGCATCTAGGCACAATGGCGATTTTTTAATTTTAACCCTTGTCAAAAAGTCACCATCTACATTAAGTTCCCTTCTTAGTGAGGAACGGTAGTGTTGCACAATAAGCACTAGATGGTGATAGTATGCTTATAATGTTTATATACTTATAATTTAAATTTTAAGATTAGAAGAGGGTATACCTAGCTTTTGGCTTCCAAGTAATGGGATAAGTGCCTCTTAGCGTGAGTCTTCGATGTGATTAGTAGATTCCCACGTTCTTGCCTGAAATTTCCAATTCGTGAGCCAAGGGAAGCGTAGCTGGGTTGAACTTCTGATCCAATCATGTTGGTTGAACAACTACCAGCAGGGTCATGGAGAGTATGCCTATGAGGATCCCCATTGGTCAGGGAAGAAACTTGGTTGGCTCCGTCTCACCCGAGATTGAGATATGTCCCCCTTAGCAAGAACCTTTTCTGGGGATAGTAGGCGCCTTCGTTCTTGTCGGGAATGCCATCTTGCCGTGAGAAAAAGTAGGGATATGGTCGATGTTTTTTTTCTTTTTTCTTTCTGAAACAGGTCCGCCTCATCTCAAATAGTGTATCAAATCAGCTAGATCGATTCTTCATGTATGTGTCCAACAAGAAATATTGTTAGCTTTGTCTCCTCCATGCAATGTCTTTGTTGCAGAGTTAAGCATTAGGCTTAAACTTCCTTGGAAGCAAGTAGTTTGTTCTGGTGCTTTCTTAGATTTTGAGTATGCAACAATTAAGTGCTAGTGATATCGTCAGCAAAGCGGCAGTAGATGAGAGACAAGACATCCGAAGACGATGCTTTAAGTTGTAGCAAGTAGCAGCAAATTTGGAAATATTAAAAACCGGCAGAAAAAAATGATGGTAGATCAGAATTGCAAGTGAGGTTGGCGGTGGACTCCAGCGCTCTTGTCGTAGAAAGGTTGATGAAGTCTAATTGGGAGATCCAGTGCGACCTGACATGATGGTATGTCTGAGAAGATGAAAGTCCATGGGAAGACAAGGTCTCTATAAAGCTGAGTCTTTTTAATCCTGTTTGGAAACCCTAGTTTGCACACCATTCTCTTCCAAAGTTGTTGAAGTTTCATACGATGTCGGATTTTGACGTTTGACCCCAACTTTTAAAGCCAAGAGACCAAGATATCATATGCAGAAAAATAAATCACTCGATTCGGAGTTGGATAGGTCAGCCAACCATGCGTAAACATCTGTGATTAGTAATCATGTGTGAATTTTCATACCTTGTATACTTTAGTGTAAGATCATATATCCTAGCTCAGATCTCCGATTGCTGTGTGCTTCTGGTATGTCATAGTAGAGAAGTAGACGAACACTTCTCTTGAAGGATGTTTTGACCTGTTCTTCACCGACTGTTATCGATTTATGAATTTGTAAATCAAAGAGGTACAAGAGACAGGATAAGTACCATGAGACAGGACAGGTACCAGGAAGCATGACAAGCACTAGGAGACGGGACAATTACAATGAGACAGGACAGGTAGCAGGAGGACCAACTTGTAAACCAATATTCGAGAAGTTGAGAGAAAAAACCTGAATCTGAGGTGATTGTGTCTTTGAAGTTCTTAGCTGGAGATCATGGTGGCTTTCGAGTACGGAGCATGTCCAATAGTAGAATCATGTGGTTGAATTAAGTAAAAGCAACAAAGATGGGGTTACCTTTATGAATGTGATCAGGCAAGAAGAGGAGGCTCCCAAGTCGTGTGAGTACTGATGTAGAAAAGTCTTGTTGCTTGTATCGTTGCTGATCAGACATTCTAGTTGAAGGATGTTACTGTATTAGACTTTCAAAATGAAGGAGTTGTCATTCCCAAGTGAGATTCACTTGGATCCGCTACCAGGCAGAAGATAATTTTTTTTTGTCGTCACAGGTCCATGCTTTCAAGAGTTTTGAGAGGACATGGGAAATCATGAAAGTTGGAGCCGTCCTTTGTTCTTGTTGAAGCGTTGGGGCTGTAACAAGTACTTGAATTAAAGTTGAAGCCTTCGTTTTAGTTCTGGGATATTGAGATGGAAAGTCACTCTTCTTTAATCTCCTTGACTCAAAGCATGACTACCATGACTTGATTAATTGATTTATTTCTTTCAGCAGGTGTGTATGATGGTCCCTTGAGTGAACACTACTTCTGTCGCCTTTGACAGTCCCCAATATGCCAGAAGAGGACTGCGAATAATTCTTCCATGCTTCTGAGATTTTGGGAGACGCCGTGGATATAAAGGATGAGGATAAGTTGAAGGATGAAGACCTAGACGAAGCGCCCCACATTGAACACCTCTGTGAAGAATCTGAATCTACTGATGTCGATGGAGAAAGTAAGCAATTAAGTAATGCCAGACTCTTCCGTTGGTTTGGACCCATATTAACTCTTCAAAATTCTCATATAAGCATAGCCATTGTCAAATTCACAAAGAATTTTATAGATTCTCGTCACTAGAAAATTTCAGAAGTATAGTGCTTGGGAAAAACGCTCTAGAACCTTCATACGACCTCCGTTTTTGATGATTGACCCATCTATCCTTATTAGAAAACAATTTACTACATCATTATAGAAAGAAATACAGGTTTGGAGCTTTTTTGGGGCGTCATAACGACTGAATAGTAGAACTCAGGAAGTATCCAAGATAATTCTGACAGTTTTCAGACTCGCCTCCGCTAGACGTTTTTGCCATAACTCTTATCTCGCTTGTCCGATTTATGCTCCCTTTTAACAATTTGTAGTAGAAACCAATACAAAACTTTTTATATAATAACCGTACCTAGATTCATCCCCAATTGTTGCAGCTTCAGGGTTTCCGAGAGGTAGTGAAAACGGTTTCTGACGTGGTTTTTGCGAAACATCTTGTAATAGGTTGGGCTCATGAAATACATCAAATATCAATCTATAATGAATGTATATGACATTTGTGAATATGTATAATATTTTAGGGGCGGAATGATCAAATCAGAGAGCTGGGCTTGTTAGAGAAGGAACAAGAGTTATCGTTACTTTTGATATGGATAGTTTACCTCCCCATACTGAAAAACATATGCGAGAACCTCTTCGCATACTTGTTGAGGATGATGCTCCTACTGACGTTGATATGCAGAATGGTGGTGTAGCAGGGAATGTGCTAGTTGAGTACCCAAATGCGGGTGTTTTTGTTGATTCCTATTTAGTAGGAACCTCCTAGGGTACTCTCGTAATGGGGGGTTTCACAATTTTTCAACGATTTACGATGATTTGTAATGATCGTCTCCCTCAGGGTGAAATTCGAGTCGTCTCCGAAATGGGAAGAGGTTGTATATGAAGCTGAAAATTCTGATCCTGGCATTGCACGGATTTTTCATAATCTGGATTTGCACGGAAGCATGAAGTTGGTATCGCCTTGTTGAAGAGAAGGGTACCGGAGTGAAAAGGTTTGGTACCCGAGTGAAGGGACCAAGATGAAATGGTTTCCACATGAAAAGGAAAATTTGAGAACGTGATAGATGGCTTTGGGTCTTGTTGTTGTTGCTGTAGAGTTTTATCTAGGACGTGGAACAAAGCTTGTCTTTGGTCTGATGTTGAAGCTAAGGTTCAAGATGAGGTTGAAGATAATAGTGAGCATTCGATTCGTGACGCTTGTTGAGATGAAACCTCCATCTTGACCCCTTTGTTATGATAGGACCTCATGGATAATCGAATATTGTAGTGCTTACTGACCGGACGAATGCTCCAACAGAGAGGACACGCCGGGACCAAGAGGAGGCGCCGAGACCAAGAGGAGGTGTTGGGACCAAGAGGTGCTACTGAAATGAGAATGGTCCCTTTTGCCTTGAAATTGTAAAAGTCTTTCCAAGTATTGTGCCCCTTGAAATTGTCCTCCTTGGATGCAGATCTCGTAATCATCTTGAATATTGATTCTGGTACTGTTGATGTTGGTAGGCTTGGAATCGGTTCTTACTGCAACTGGTGACCATGTCTTGAGTGGTAACCATGTCTTTCTGTGTTCTGGAAGGAACTTTTATCTTTGCATCAGATCGACCATGTTGAGCTTCATTTGGGTATTTATGGTGTTTTCAACCGTCGTACAATGAGAAAGTCGGAGGTGAGTAACCTCCTGGTAGAGGGATTCTTTGAACTTCAGGCGAGTATGGAGGTTGGTGCTGATGGACCGAGGATGAGTCCTTCTTTCCATGGTTTCGTAGGAGTCTCTCCAGATCTTCACGGATGACAAAATCGAGTTGTTGGTACTTCCATGGTGGGAGATCAGGGATATTGACTCCTTTATCTTTCCGATCCCCAGAGGTTTCAGCATCAGTAGCCGCTGCAAAGTTGGTCCTGGTCTCTTCCGTTAAGCGATGACGTTGTTCCCGGGAGAGTTGCTCCGTCGGGGTCTTGAGGCAAGCGAGTACTTATTTCTGGGTAGTATCCATGTCCACCTGAGTTCTGGCAAGGACTTTTTGTCTCTTTATCGGATTGGGTATGTTGACCGGAGTTTGAGTATCCCCGGTCTCTTCAGCGGTTTTGTCACCAAGAGGAGGTGTAGTAGTTAAATGGTATGGGTAGGTTCAGTAGAAATAAGAGTGTTTTCAGAATCACCACCACCAATACTAACTGAACCAACGATAGGAGTTGTAACTGCTCCAGACCTAAGATCCACTATTTTTGAAATAACTGAAAATTGGCTTTCATAATCGAGAGGTTGATCTCTTGATGTGGTCGCCAATTGTTTTAGTGTGAAAAACAATAAACTGCAAAATGGTACTTTCAGATGGATTCGAGAGATCAAGCTCGAACAAGACGAGCCTAACCCAAGAAATGGTCGTTCACGTCCTGCTTCGATTACAAAAAAGGAAAGGATATGGATAGTGATAGGATTTTAGAATACCCTATAGATGATAACCGCAATCCCACGGTGTCTACAATGCAGACACCGGCAAGTACGGGTTGAACCTACAGGGAGCGGGGACGATACCGCAATCAATATTCTTAATAAACTAATCAGAAATAATATTTTTTGGATTTTTTCGAAATTCTAACTAACAAGAAAATAATAAAATAAGCTAGCTAAAATATACAATGTGACCAAGTAGCGAGAGCACTAGGGTTTTCGATTTTTGCCAATTTGATATATAGAACTCACATCTAATCCCCAAAATTATTGTTTCACCACTGTAATTTTCTTACAAGTTGACACTTCTAAAGAATTGCTTATCAATCGAAAAGTATATCCCATCTAATGTTACTAAGCATGACATATCAATTTAAAAACATAAACAATCAGTAGAACTATCTAACCCATATATAGTTTCAAATAATCAAATATCTAGTTGATGGCATACACCGTCTAAGAATCTAATCCAAGCACGACATATCAAACGGAAAGCATATGCGATCAATCTGCTATTTATGCAATAATTAATCAAGCTAACAATGAAGATAAATTACTAAACTTTTAAACCATTTATTTATAAATTTTCCATAATCAAAATTGGTTTCTACCCAAAACCCTAGTCACAATAATCAGCAAAACATGGCGATGAATTTCTTAACATTCATAAAACTAATTAACATGTTTAAAAAGGAAAGATTAGACCCTTGTTAATGTCTCTTCCGTCTTGTTTTCAGCACCAAACCAGTAAACGTGAGAACAAGATTCTTCTTTGTTCTCTGCCCTTTTGCGGCGCTCAAAACCTGAAATTCCCCTTCTCTCCTATTTTCTCATGTACGCCACCAACCCCCTCTCTAGCACTGCCTAATCTCTCCTAACCTAGGTTTAGCTTCCTCCTCTAGAAGAGAACAAAAACCGAGTCCCCTGTCAGCCTTTTCTTTCTTCCCTCACACCAGCTGTACCTTCCTAATAAAACCTAAACAGAAAAGTGAAAAGAAAGAAAATTCATGGAAAAAGTAGTTTTCCTCTTCCTTTTATACTTCTCTTTACACTTAATTAACCTAGCCACTTCTATTCCCAGCGTGCGTCAGTTAACAGACACAAAAGATGGATCCCACTTTCCTTTGTTTCCTCTTCTCATGTACCACGTCTCACCCAACTCTTCTTTTCTCAATTGGTCGCAACTGCTTCCTTTCTAGGTTACTTGCGTCCGCCCCCAAAATTCATAACCGAAAGCGACCTCCTACTCCTCCTGTTCTTTCCACCTTTTATACCCAACACCTAATCATTCTCTAACCAACAACCTACGTCCAATTCTTTTTCTTATCACCGAGTCACATCATCTAGCTAGACCCACGTGTTAGCTCAAGAAGAGACACCACCTCCCTTCTTCTTTCTTTCTACATTCTCTCACCTTCACCAACCAATACCTTTTTCCCTTTTCTATGCCTGACGACGTGCAGACTCCACCTTCACCTGACCCATTCTTCCACGTTTCCCAACTTCCACCAGTAAAACAACCGACCACCTCTTACACTGAACCTACTCTTTGCTCACCACGTCATCTCTTCTGTCCCTGCTGCTTCTTACAAAAATCCAACATACACACCTCTTCTTTTGTTCTCTCCACGTCCACCTTCATCTATCAGATGCCTGTTTTTCTCCCTTGGTTCTTTAACCATGGCTAACCTATTTGCTGGTAAACTTATTTTTTCAACTGCATCTGCACCACTGTATAACCTTAAGATCATTTAACACTTTTGATACTAAAGATGTGCCCATTTAATAATATTTTATTTATATCGTCGGGTTTTATGTTTATTACCTAAAAATCATAGAAACGATAAAATTAATATTAAATTGAACACTAACAAATATAGATTAAGTGGTAAATATGTATAAAATATGCCCATATCAAATACCCCCAAACTTATATTTTGCTAGTCCTCGAGCAAAACTAATCTAAAAATAAAATAAACTCCTAACTCACTTTCGCAGGAATCGTGACTACATTTAGCATATGTAATAAGCCTTTAAACCCCTAAGTGGCCTTAGCGGACTAGTTTTTGTCTCGTGAGGGTTTACACGAGGTTTACCCAAAAAACATTTACTTCAAATTCTAGCTACCTGTGAACAATTTAGGATAGACACTAAAAAAGCTATTTAGTTGGCATACTAAATTCTTCGGATGTATGAATCATTATCCTGTATGAATCCAATTGCTGTACACGAGTTTTCACTCAGCGTACTAAAATTCATATAAGAAGGCAAACTCTACTCAAATAATCATCGAACATCCGAAACTAGATAAGAATTCACATTGCTCGAAATCAACCAAATTCAAACACAAGAATAGATTAGAAGATGGAAACAGAAGTAATGAATGGTGCATATGTTGACTAAGGTGAACGGTGTTTCCCAAAATATTAGTATAAAGTCCGGCTCGGATGCTCCTATTTTTATTATTATTTATATACATAATATATTTTTTTCTTTTTTTCTTTTCCTTTTTTTTATGACTACATGATTAGATCTTTCGAATCTAAGCGCATGCTCATTTTCAGCAGAATAAAAGATAGTTCCTATGGATCCTGCATTCTGATGTAATTTTAGAATAGTGGTAAGTAAAGTGTTCGATTCTCGAACTTGTGAGGTAATGATTCTAGAAAATAATGGACTTAGTCTAATTAATTAAAAATCAGGAAAATAACTAGAGATGATTTTTAGAATATATGGAGAAAACCAGGAATCAAGATTCAGTTATTTCTAACAATTTATGTGATTAATCATGCAATTCTTTTAGATAAATTAAACTCAAATATTGCCAAAATAGGTTTTATGCAAACAAGTAGAGGTAAATCACAAGCATGGGACATCAGAGGTTGTCAACCCAGCATGACCCATCAAATAAAAACACCACTACTGAATGAAAACCGTTTTTCTATTTCGAAACTATGCAATTTTAACAAGTAAAGAATTGTAAATAATTAATTAAAAATAAACTTACCACATAAAATTGAGAGAAAAACCTCCTCCATCATCCCAGTAAATAAACTTAGCTCATGGTGAAGAAAACTTGCTCAAAAGATCTTTTCATTGCTCAAAAAGTTGATTACAAGGTGAAAGAATAGTGCAACAGCTGAACAGATACGTATATAAATGTCACAGAACAGGGTTCAGACGTCACAGAAAGGGTTCTAAGCAACAAAGGTTTAAAAGCTAAGGCAACAGGAGCAGTTTGAATCAGCAACAGAAATAAATGTTACTTAGTCTTCTTCTTCGGTGATGGCTGGGTGAAGAACACGCCGGCCGGTGCAGCAGCAGTGACCGGCGGTGATCGGAAGTGGCCGGAAATTGACGGAATTGATCTCTAGGGCTGCGTGTTGATTTCTCTTGGCTTCTCTTCATATATATAGGCTTTACAAACCCTAGGGAGAGTTCTAAACCTAATAGAACTCTCCAAAAATCTCCAAAATCTTCCCAAATCCGAATCAAACATGGAGTCCTTTTTCCGGCCGTATACACTCCGGGAAACTCGTAAAATTGGTTGTGTGGGTCTTGTATCAATCTCTTCTAGCTTGTGGGACACTTTGGAGAAAACAACACAAAAATTACGCGAGAATCGTACACAGCAGCTTCTCCCGTGTTCCCGATGAGTTGGATCGGTGACTCGCCGAGTTGACTCGCTAGGTTGACTCGCCGGGTTGACTCGGTCGATTCTGGGGTATCCCTTATCCATTCTTGGGGTGCCAATAACACTTGTCCCGGGTGCCTTTAACACTTTTTGAGCCAATTTTTCCACAAATCTTTATTCTTCTAATGTACCTACAAAAGCATAAAAACACGTAATATTTGCAAAATCGAATACTAACTTAATAGAAACTAAGGTGCAATTTAGACACTAAAATGTGTCTATCACATTCCACGCTTGCTTAGGCGACGGAGACAGGGAAAACACATACATACTGCTGTCAAAGTGTCAATTTTTTTTTATTTTTTTTAACAAAATTAAAATTCTAACGCATCCGAGCTACGACCTTATGGCAATACTAGGGCCCCACCAAATCACTTAGAAAAACATAAAATTGTAAAAATAAAAATAGAAAGTGATATGATTATGATGATTCCGAGATATGCTTGTTCAATGATTATCATGTTATTTCTAACACCTGAGTGTATCCTGATATGAATAGTCCATTTAGCTGGGCACACCAATTCGTACAGATAAGAGCTATGTTTCCATCTACCTAGAATGGTTAGTGTCATCCTGAATAATTCACAAGTTTCTAAATTTCGGAGTTTCTTTATTGGCATCAATTTTCGGAAACTCTACCCCCAAACCTAAATTTAACATTGTCCTCAATGTTTCAAACCGTGCAACCTAAAATGGTGTGCAATAAATATAAATAGGAGAAACAAATTTAAATCAAAGAGAAGGGATTGGAACGTCTCACCTGATTGACGCAAGAAAATCAGTATTCTCTGTAATACACATCAAACGATAGTAATAACAAAGAACACTGAAAATAAAAACAAAATAAAAACAAAAAGTCTAAAAAGAAAATAAAAAAAAGAAAATAAAAATCTACCTACTGGATATGTACAGGAAGAATCCCCATACACTAATAACCTGAAAATATGGGTATCAACCCATAATACAATATTTACAAATGACCGTTTCACACTTATATTATGATAACACGACGACACTGAAACTATCACAAATAAGGGATTACCCCCAAACCAAGTTTTTACTACACTCGGAAGTGCGTAAAGAACAAAATATGGGGATAACATTGGGATTGGGGAAATATTGACTGGTTCATGCACAGTGTCATGAACAGGCAAGTCCTCTAGGTATTTGGATGCAAAGTAATCCAATAAAACTTTTGAAGAACATAATTCTAACCCTAAATCAGGTAACTTTTGGAAGTCTAGGGGTCTAGAAACAACCTCTAAGTCGTGAAACCTAAATACAGTTTCCTCGGAATTAACACATACCTCATCACCAGGTTTACATTGCCATTTTCCATAATCCAAAACGGGTACAAAATTTAACAATGCATTAACTTCTTCAAAATGCATATCCTCATCGTAGTAGGTTCCAAAATGGGCCAAGCAGGCCTCTAACAGATCATTGGTGCTAGAATCAATCACGCAAACAGACTCCATATATACAAAATAAAATAAAATAAAAATAATATTGCTCCTACCCTTATAATTGGAACGGAAGAGTTCAAAGAACTCAACTAAGTATTTTCCTACTTTGAAAAGCAGTACTAGTACCTCGTATCAACATTCACAATTTAGGGTAATGAGCGTCCAACTTGTCCAAATCGTTCAATATATAACTCACAAGCAAGAAACTCGTGAGTAATTTACAGCAGACGAATTTTATTGAGCTAGACGACCAGGAGCAACCTCAAAGGTACCTGATATAAAATTCTAAGACACCAAACTAGTCAAAAAGAACTAAAAATCCTAAATATAAAAATATATACAAAATAAATAAAGTAAAAAACCTAAACTATGATTCGAAAATCAAAAATATTAATTACAATATTCCACAACCGCTCCCCGGCAGCGGCGCCAAAAATTGATACTCCCCTTCTCTCTTCTTTTCTCCTGTACGTCACCAACCCCCTATCTAGCACTGCCTACTCTCTCCTAACCTAGGTTTAGCTTCCTCGTCTAGAAGAGAACAAAAACCGAGTCCCCTGGAAGCCTTTTCTTTCTTCTCTCACACCAGCTGTACCTCCCCAATAAAACCTAAACAGAAAAGTGAAAAAAGAAAGAAAAGTCCTGGAAAAAGTAGTTGTCCTCTTTCTTTTATACTTCCCTTTACACTTAATTAACCTAGCCACTTCTATTCCCAACGTGCGTCAGTTAACAGACACAAGAAAAAATGGATCCCACTTTCCTTTGTTTCCTCTTCTCATGTGCCACGTCTCACCCAACTCTTTTTTTCTCAATTGGTCGCAGATGCTTCCTCTCTAGGTTACTTGCGTCCGCCTCCAAAATTCAGAACTGAAAGCGACCTCCTAATCCTCCTGTTCTCTCCACCTTTTATACCAAACACCTAATCACTCTAACCAACAGCCTATGTCCAATTCTTTTTCATATCACCGAGTCACATCATCTAGCTAGACCCACGTGCTATCTCAAGAAGAGACACCACCTCCCTTCTTCCTTCTTTCTACATTCTCTTACCTGCACCAACCAATAACTTTTGCCCTATTCTAACAACTGATAGACACGTTTTCGTGTCTTATTTGATCTCAACTTGTATATTGTTAGAACTCTTTTGCGTACTTATATTGTGATTTTATTGTGTTATAGGTATTTTTGGATAATTAATAAATATGGAAAAAAACACTTAAAAAGTCTTAAAGACAACCTTAAATTTGATAAAGGCACCCCCTTGAATTGATAAAGGCACCCAAGACTTTGTTGAAGGCACCCACCTTTCAAATTTGAAAAGAAAACTTGGGGGGAAAATTTCTTTCACGAAATTCAAATCTGCTTGAATTGAATTGAAGAGAATTTGTTAGTTTAAGAAAGAGATATTTTGTTACCATATTATGTGGGGTTTGTAAAACAAATTCTAGACGCAAAATCAAAAGGGAATCGTGTAAATATGGGAGGCTTGAAAAATCTCGTGAATCAGGGGAAGATTAAATACTCTCGGCAATTTGATTTGGTTTAAAAGCAATGAATATATTTTATGAGATATTATCTTGAGTATACATGCAACATCATCAAAACAGATTGGAGGAAAATCAACTGGAGTTAATAAAAAGAAAAAAAATATATCGAGATTGTTTCCGAGAGTTAATTCTCATTAAAGTGAAGGAATTCACGAAGATTCGGGAGATGTGGTGGTTTTAGTATAAATGGGGGTCGTGACATAGAGTTGAGGGTCTGGAGAGGCGAGAGATCGAAATCAAGAAATCCATAAAAATCTGCTCGTGATCATGATGAAGAAGATGAAGATTCCGTTGCTATAGGGTTGAAGCTTCCGTGGCCAAAAGTTTAAAGCTTCCGTTGTTAAAGCTTTTAACTTTGCAACTTTTAACTTCAATTGCAACGTTCAGCTTCAGGAAATAAGTATCCCTCTGTAACAGCGAGTCTGTAACGTTTATAAACATTGCAAACTCACTGTTTTCATTTATTTCACTCTTTTTCATTATTTTTAAATACTTTGAGCTATGTACCAAACTTTTGAGGATGTTTTGAGCAAGATGAGATAAACCCCATATGCTGAGGTGACAGAGAAAGCCATTGTTTCAATAAAAGTGGTATATTTTTATTTTAATTAATTTTTGCAATTTCTTTTATGATTATTTTCCTTGATTAATAATTGATTTAATGATTTTTGTTAATACCTTGTGATTTCGTTAGATGGTACATGCTTTGGCCTAGGTTTTAGATGTTCCATGCTTTTGTTATACAATTGTTGTTTTAAAAATCTACTTATTGCAATATTTTAGAATCAAATTAAATGTAAGAATTGCATGAATATTAATTAGTTTGAAGCACTTTAATTGGTTAATGGTGAAATCCATAACCTCAGTGTTTGTGAAAATTATTTTCATCTTTTGTGCATATTTTTAGTTTTAAAAGTTAGTTTATTAAATCTAAATTCAATCTTCACAAGTTCGGGCGAATGATACTTTATTTACCACTATTACAAAACCATCAATTTTTAGCCGCCAACGCGGACTTGTTTTTTGATTTTTTTAGGTTAGTTAGTTTAGTTAAATTTTTATTTTTTGTTCTATTTTACGTTTTTGGGTATTTTTCTTTGTATTACAGGTTTTGGATCAAAAAGAAATTGGAGCTAAAGACTATGTTGATTGATTCAAGACTTGAGATCGAAGACAAATCGAAAAGAGCGAAAAAAAAAGACAAGATTTTTTTTTTAGTTCATTTTTTTTTTAATTTTAAGTTTTTATTTTTCTTTTTAGAAAACTGTATTAGGAAATTCTTATTATTTTTGTTACGATTTTAGGTATTTTTCTGTAGGTTCAGTAGGTTTGATTTGGTTGAGTCAGCCTTGTTTGTGTATGTTTAGAACCCTTTCCTGTTAGGATTTATTTTCTTAGATTTTTTTGTAAATTTATTAGGAAATTTTGTTAGAAAATTTCAAGCTGGTATTACAATAAATATCCGACTGAGTTTCAAAACATGCATTACCCTTACTATGACCATAGTGTGGATAGTACTTGGGACCACTACCAACCTTATGAAGGTTATGATTCATACCATGGAGGCCCCAATTACTATTCGTACGTGCACCAGTCATATGAACGGGAAAACGAGCAAAATTCGAGTTCTTTGTCTTGGAGGGATGCCCTTAAGTAGGTGCAATCTAGTAATTATAGTGAACCTATAATGCCTCTAGAAGAATCACACGAGCAGTTAGGATCTAGCAATCTTTATGATCTAGTTGTTTCTCTAAAGAATTCCGCCAAGGAGTTGTTTGATGATACAAGAAGGTTCACATTAAGTATGGGGGGAAGAATTAGTAGTCCAACTCCTCCTCTAGAAGAATCACACGAGCAGTTACGACCTAGAAATCCTTATGATCTAGTTGTTTCTATAGAGAATTCCGTCAAGGAGTTGAGTGAGAATACAAAGGAGTTGACTGAGGATACAAGAAGAATCATAAAGGAGATGACTGAGGATAGAAATAGGTTCATGTTAAGTATGAATGAAATTTCTGCAAAGAATAATATTGCTCAAAATGATCTTAATTTCCAATATAGTGATACCCTAGATAATTATTCACCTAGTCAAGAGGACGAGGATAGAATTGGTAACATTACTTATTTAGACGAGGTTCAAACATCTTCATATTATGATGAGGATAATATTGGTGAAGAACTTGAAATACACAGGAAGAGTGATCAAGAAATTTTTACTCCAATAGTGTTATTTCTATTTCAAATCCAAATAATTTTAATGATTATTCACCTATTCAAAAAGAAGAGGATTTGAATAGAGATACTACTATTTTAGATGATGATAGACTCTTAGAGAATTTTAATACGATAGAGGAAGTTGAGTGTAGTTCTCACCTTAAGGACCCTAGAATCCAACCAACAGTTTTTAGTCCATCTGAGAGTAATGTCCACTCTAAGTTTGGGGGTACCGATGATTCTTTCTCTTGGAGGGATGCCCTCAAGAAGTTGAAATCTAGTGATCCAAATACCTTTTTATAAGATTCACCTCTAATGATATATGAGAAGTATTATAAACACACACCGCCTAGTTTGGAACAAAGATTGAGAGTTCTGGCATGTCATAGATTATATGATGAAGATGATGATCAGTCTTGTAGTGACTCTCCGTTCCATACAGAATATATAGATGACCCTGTAGATGATTTGCCTAATTCCATAGATGAATCTATCTCACAAGATCATTCACCCAACTTAGAGGTTGTTTCTAGACCCCTAAACTTCCAAAAGTATCCTAGTTTAGGGTTAAAATTGTGTGCTTCTTAAGTTTTGTTGGATCACTTTGCATCTAAATACCCATAGGACTTGCCTGTTCCTGATATTACTGATATCTATACTAGTTCTCAAGATCATCTTTAAACTAGATTCTCTGAGCCTGTTGATGTCCAAAAAGAAGTTCAGTTGTTAGAAACCCATCCTATGGTCGATGTGGTTCACCTAGGAAATAATACCAAGATTGGCTTTGTTTTCCCACCAAAATATTTTCTTCCATATGTGGGAACGTTTGAATTTCAAATGTGTCAGTTATTAAGTTTTAAGACTAAGCCTAATTACTTTAGGAAATTAGAATCGACACATTTGCTTAAGAATGACCACCTTCATTGTAGTCAACTGTATGGGTCAAATATGATTGACTTTGAGGATCCATAATTATTCAGGTTATTATTATTTGCCTTAAATGTATTATTTGAGTTTTTCCAGACTCTACAACTTGATCCTCCGGATCCTTCCTATGAGGAAATTCAGTACAAAGAGATTTATCTAGACCCTTTCATAGAGCCCGAACCTGAACCTCAACTAGATGTAGTTGTCATAAACAAAACACTAGATAGGGATAAGGTTGTACTCGGCTTGTTCACTTTCTGGGTCTGCTACAGTTTCCTTCTATTTTGGATAACATTTTTTTATTCAGATGACCGACAATTGTTCCGACTATTGCTATATGATTTAATGAGGTGACTAATTCTTTCTTAGTTTGGCTGAAGACTCTCAACTTAGCACTTCTTGGGAGGTAACCCATGCTCATGCAACACGGTAATATCTTTCCTTAAATTATTTCCTTCGATTGGTAACAATTTCTCCTTGTTCATATATTTAATCATTCATCTTTAGAACATTGAGGACAATGTAAGATTTAAGTTTGAGGGTAAGGGAGAAACTTTTAGTGAAGTATGAAACTCCAAAGTCTAGAAACTTGTGAACAGTTTAGGATGGCACTAACCATTCTAGGTAGATGGAAACTTAGCTTTTTTTCTATAGGAATCGGTCTGCCCAGCTAAATGGTCTATTCATAAAAGGACAGAGTTCAGGTGTTAGAAATAGCATGATATTCGTCACCACATCTCTGAGTCTATCTCGACCATATCACTTTCTGTTTTTACTTTTGCAATTTTGTGTTTCTCTAAGTGATTTGGTGGGGCCCAATATCAAATTGTTATCGCCGTCAGGATGAAATAGAGTGTTTGAGATGAAGCCCCATTAATATTTAAAAATAAAAAAATAATAATAAAAAAATAAAAAATAAATAAAAAATAAAAAATAATCGAGTATTGACACTTTGATAGCAATCTGTGTGTGTTATCCCTGTCTCTATCGCCTAAGCAAGCGTGGAATGCTGGATCCATGGGAACTATCATGTAATCTGCTGAAAAGGACCATGCGCTTAGATTCAAAAGATCTAATCATGTTGTCAGTATAAATATAATTGTTTTATTTTCAATAAATCGACCGCTGAACCCTTGTATATACCAGCTGAGTCGATATTAGTATAAGGATTAAGACCAGTGGGAGCATATCTCAATCGATTATGGTTCATCCTGGCAGTGACCTTTAGACAGATATGGGAAACATCGTTCACGTTAGTCAACATGCGCAAACTTCATTTTGTCCACATCCATCTTCTAAATATTTTCATGTGATTGTACGTTGATAGATTCTGAGTATAGGGGTTGAACGACTATCTAAGTAGAGTTTGGAATTCTTGTATGAATTTACTATGATGAGTGCAAACTCGTGTACAACAATTGGACTCATATAGAGTAACGATTCCCATAGCCGAAGAATTTAGTATGCCAACTGAATAGCTTGTTTAGTGTTTACCCTTAATCGTTTACAGGTACTAGAATTTGGAGTAAAAGATTTTGTGGGTACACCTCTTGTAAACCCTCACGAGACAAAACTCGTCCATTAGGGACACCTAGGGGTTTAAAGGCTTATTGCACACGCTAAGTGCAATCGCGATGCCTGCGAAAGTGAGTTAGGATTTATTTTAGATTTGCTCGAGGACTAGCAAATAATAAGTTCGGGGTATTTGATAGACACATTTGTTTGTCTCATTTAGTCTCATACTTGTGTTAATAGATCTCATATTTTGTACTAATACTATTATTCTATGTGCTTTTTTAGGGTTTTTGGAAAGAATAAACTTTTATGGAGAAAATTGGCTTAAAAAGTGTTAAAAACACCCCCAACGAAAGTGTTAAAGGCACCCGGAAATTTGATAAAGGCACCCCCTAGAATTGATAAAGGAACCCCAAGACTTTGTTGAAGGAACCCACCTTTCAAATTTGAAAAGAAAACTTGGCGGGAAAATTTCTTTCACGAAATTCAAACTGCGTGAATTGAATTGAAGAGAATTTGTTAGTTTAAGAAAGAGATATTATGTTACCATATTATGTGGGGTTTGTAAAACAAATTCTAGGCGCAGAATCAAAAGGGAATCGTGTAAATATAGGATGCTTAAAAATCTCGTGAATCAGGGGAAGATGAAATACTCTCGGCAATTTGATTTGGTTTAAAAGCAATGAATATATTATATGAGATATTATCTTGAGTATACATGCAACATCATCAAAACAGATTGGAGGAAAATCATCTCGATTTAATAAAAAGAAAAAAATATATCGAGATTATTTTCGAGAGTTAATTCTCATTAAAGTGGAGGAATTCACGAAGATTCGGGAGCTGTGGTGGTTTAGTATAAATGGAGGACTAGCAAATATAATGATATTTGTTGAGCAGTTGTGATTTCGTTAGATGGTACATGCTTTGGCCTAGGTTTTAGATGTTCCATGCTTTTGTTAGACAATTGTTATTTTGAAAATCTACTTATTACAATATTTTAGAATCAAATTAAATGTAAGAATTGCATGAATATTAATTAGTTTGAATCATTTTAATTGGTTAATGGTGACATCCATAACCTCAGTATTTGTTAATATTATTTTCATATCATGTGTATATTTTAATTTTAAAATTAATCTATTAAATCTAAATTCAATCTTCACAAGTTTGAGCGAACGATACTTTTCTTACCACTATATTAAAATCACATCAATTTTTGATATTTGATAGACACATTTATGTGTCTTATTTAGTCTCATACTTGTGTTAATAGTTCTCATATTTTGTACTAATATTATTATTCTATGTGCTTTTAGGGTTTTTGGGAGAATAAACTTTTGTGGAGAAAATTGGCTTAAAAAGTGTTAAAAACACCCCCAAACGAAAGGGTTAAAGGAACCCCGCAAGTTTGATAAAGGCACCCCCTGGAATTGATAAAGGCACCCAAGACCTTGTTGAAAGCACCTACTTTTCAAATTTTAAAAGAAAACTTGGCGGGAAAATTTCTTTCACGAAATTCAAATCTGCATGAATTGAATTGAAGAGAATTTGTTAGTTTAAGAAAGAGATATTCTGTTACCATATTATGTGGGGTTTGTAAAACAAATTCTAGACGCAGCATCAAAAAGGAATCGTGTAAATATGGGAGGCTTGAAAAATCTCGTGAATCAGGGGAAGATGAAATACTCTCGGCAATTTGATTTGGTTTAAAAGCAATAAATATATTTTAACAGATATTATCTTGAGTATACAGGCAACATCATCAAAACAGATTGGAGGAAAATCAACTCAAGTTAATAAAAAACAAAAAAAATATATCGAGATTATTTACGAGAGTTAATTCTCATTAAAGTGGAGGAATTCACGAAGATTCGGGAGCTGTGGTGGTTTTAGTATAAATGGGGGTCGTGACATAGAGTTGAGGGGGGGTCTGGAGAGGCCAGAGATCGAAATCAAGAAATCCAGAAAAATCTGCTCGTGATCATGATGAAGAAGATAAAGATTCCATTGCCATAAGGTTGAAGCTTCCGTAGCCAAAAGTTTGAAGCTTTCGTTGCTAAATCTTTTAACTTTGCAACTTTTAACTTCAATTGCAACGTTTAGCTTCAGGAAATAGTTATCCCTCTGTAACAACGAGTCTGTAACGTTTATAAACGTTGCAAACTCACTGTTTTCATTTATTTCACTTTTTTTCATTATTTTCAAACACTTTGAGCTATGTGCCAAACTTTTGAGTGTGTTTTGAGCAAGATGAGCTAAACCCCATATGCTGAGGTGACGGAGAAAGCCATTGTTTCAATAAAAGTGGTATATTTCTATTTTAATTAATTTTTGCAATTTCTTTTATGATTATTTGCCTTGATTAATAATTGATTTAATAATTTTTGTTAAGCAATTGTGATTTCGTTAGATGGTACATGCTTTGGCCTAGGTTTTAGATGTTCCATGCTTTTGTTATACAATTGTTGTTTTAAAAATCTACTTATTGTAATATTTTAGAATCAATTTAAATGCAAGAATTGTATGAATATTAATTAGTTTGAAGCACTTTAATTGGTTAATGGTGAAATCCATAACCTCAGTATTTGTGAAAATTATTTTCATCTTTTGTGCATATTTTTAGTTTTAAAATTAGTTTATTAAATCTAAATTCAATCTTCACAAGTTCGAGCGAACGATACTTTATTTACCACTATTACAAAACCATCAACAACGTGCAAACTCCACCTTCACCTGAGCCATTCTTCCACGTTTCCCCACTTCCACCAGCAAAACAACCGACCACCTCTTACACTGAACCTACTCTTTGCTCTCCACATCATCTGTTCTGTCCCTGCTACTATTATGAAAATCCAACAGACACACCTCTTCTTTTGTTCTCTCCACGTCCACCTTCATCAATCAGATGCCTGTTTTTCTCCCTTGGTTCTTTAACCATGGCTAACCCATTTGCTGGTAAACTTATTTTTTCAACTACATCTGCACCACTGTATAACCTTGAGATCATTTAACACTTTTGATACAAAAAATGTGCCAATTTAGTAACATTTTATTTGTATCGTCGGTTTTTATGTTTATTACCTAAAAATCATAGAAACAATAAAATTAATATCAACTTGAACACTAACAAATATAGATTAAGTGGTAAATATGTAAAAATTATGCCCATATCAGATAGGTCTTAGGGGAGGGAAGCAAAAAAGGTTGAGAAAATATCAGTGTGATAAAGTATGAAGAAGAAAATGGATTCTCTGAGAGGAATCACTATGTAGGTTTTGTTTCTTCAGACTGAATATCTTGCCTGTTTGTCTGTCTTTTTTCGAATAGATGTGAATCATCTATTTATAGTTCAGAGGAGACAAACTGATTTTTCGTAAGACATAAAAGTTAGGGAGATGTGGAGATGTGATGATTATGGAGATCGTAGTATGGTGGTGCTTGGAAAGTAGGGAAGATCTGTCTGACAGTACTCCTCATCCTATGAACTGCTCTTTAACCGCCCACTTCTTGTTACCTTCTTGTTCGTGGAGGTGGTACTACCACCCACGATGCCGAAGACCGCCAGTGGTAAAGCCCTTTTCCCATCAAGTGGTAAAGCCCTTTTCCAATCAAGTGGTAAAATCATTTTCCCATGACCATATTATTTTATCGAATGCTTTATTTTTATTTTTCAATTAGTTCATATTTATTATCTTAAAAAAAAACGGAAAATAATAAAAAAGAATAAAAATTGAAGCCGTTTCTATGAGACACTGTGAGAGTGGTGTTGATTATAGATTGAATGAGAAGGTGAGTGAGCATTCCCATCCTTGCATAGTGGTTGATTTCCTTTCGTAGAGATCATCAGAAAACATGTATTTTTCTTCCCACGTTTCTATGGGATATTCAGATATAGTTTAGAAGGTTTTCCATTAACACCATTCAACGTGTGTAGATTTTTTTTTTTTCAATCCTTCCTGCACAGATGAGAACCATAAAGTGCGTTTTTTGAGTGTCAATATCATAAAACCCTATTAGTGAGACAGAAACATCCGGTTGTTGAGTTCTTTCATATGGTGGTTTTCTCCTAACTCAAGAGTTAAGCATGAGAATAATGTTCTTTGATACATCTAAATTCTTACTATTAGTGTGTTGAAACTTTATGTCCTCTTAGCTCTTTGGATACATGTCCTTTGGAATATTTTGGAGTTGGAGTAGGTTTTGTGGGTAAATCTCTTGTAAACCCCCACGAGACTATAACTTGTCCACTAAGGACACTTAAGGGTTTAAAGGCTTGTTACACATGCTAAGTGTGACCGTATTCTCAACGAAACGGAGTTGTTATATTTTAGTTAGAATAGTTTAGTTTAGTTTGCTCGAGGACTAACCAAGTCTAGGTATGGGGGAATTTGATTGGTGTCTAAAATACCTTAATTAATATCTATTAATTATGTTTTCTTTGTTATTTTTCTTGTACATTATGTATTTTAAATTTTTTTTTGAATTCTTAGGCATTTTGGAGTTACGTGGAGTAAAAGAAGAAGAAATCATTTAAAAAATGGCTAAACTGTAATTTCATTTGAAAGTGCTATTTACGCCCATATTTGAGGGGTACCTTAATCTATATGGTCTCTCTTTAACCTATAACCTAAAAAGCTAGGGCAAAATGGGAGCCATTTCCCCTCTTTCTCTTCTTGGTTCTTTAGGTCTCTCACTCATCATTTCACACCGACAGTGGGAAAGATGGCTGGTGGTTTTGATTTGAGAAGAAACTAAAGAATCGTTGGTGATGAGACTGAGATCAAGAAGTGAAATTGATAAAGACAGGGAAGAAAGTTAGGGATGTGTGGGTTCATTGTTGTAGTGAGATGAATTCTGGGAAGAAGGGAAGTCTGTCGTGCGGGGTTTCTGAAGAAGATAATGTAATTCAAATGGGGTTGTGATGATGGAAAGCCAAGATGGTGTTGTTGCAGATGGATAACTGCAGGTTTAGTTCTGGTGGAATTGTTGTTAAAATGAGATTGAATGCCTGAATTTCCTTAGATGTATGTTAGGATTTTAATGCTTAAAATATTTGCAGGGAAAGACCTAAAAATACCCTAAAATGTGGCCGAAAATCAGCCAGAAAACAGCCAGAACTCTGCCTGATTTTCCTTATTGCGAGTTGACTCGCTGAGTAAGAGACCGATCCACAACAATTGATTAAGACCCCCATTTAGCCAAGTCAGAATAATTGACTCGGTAGCTGACTTCTTTCCCTTGACGTTAAAAGACCGTTAAATTTAAAAGTGAACCGTTAGTTGACTCTGGTGGTCGGTGAATGGCCGACGACACTGTTCAGGTGACCGGATTTCGACGTCGATGTCAATTTTCCGGCGACCAATCTTGACAGAATCTTTATATGAATTATTTTTACTCACGGGCTTAATGGGCTAGTAGGTGGACTTATTGGACTTTGATTTGTATTTACAAAAGGAGAGTTTAACTAGTTTTGAAACAAGAAGAACTATAAAAGGGAGAGTTTTCTACAGCCCTAGACATACTTTTTACAATATGATTTTTGGGAGTAAGGAGTCGTCAATCACTTTCTTGCATCTAGGGTTTGCAATATTTTCATCTTCTTCTTTACTTTAATATGTGTATGAACTCCATAGCTATGAGTAGCTAAATTTATTATTATTGGTTAAGGATTTAATTTTATTTTTCAAACATACTATTTGATAAATACATTTGATTTGTCTCAACATTTTTCGTTTATGTTTCATTTTTTATAACTTTTGGATGATTTGAACACTTTGTTGGTTAAGTACGGAATCAATTTAACTTGTTTTCATCTCTAAAGCTAAATTAGGATTTTCAAAACGAAAAAGTTGACGAATTCTGATTTCAAGTAGTATAAGTTTGATTATTTCTTGTAGTGATACACCCTAGCAATCACATATGATTTATAACCTTTGTTAAATTGAATTAATGCGTTTTCCACGTTCAATTACATTTATTAACCTCTGTTTTAGGGTGAAAAAAATATACTGCAAAGTGGTACTTTCAGGTAGGTTCGAGAGATCAAGATCGAACAGGACGAGCCTAAAGCAAGAAATAGACGTTCACATCCTACTTCGATTACAAAGATGGAAAGGATCTGGGTAGGTCTTGGGGGAAGGAAGCAAAGAAAGTTGAGAAAATATCAGTGTGATAGTGTATAAAGAAGAAAATGGATTCTCTAAGAGGAATCGCCAATTCTGTAGGTTTTGTTTCTCCAGACTGATTTTTTTGTCTGTCTTGTTTCGAATAAAGTGAATCATCTATTTATAGTTCAGAGGAGACACACTGATTTTTGTAAGACATGGAAGTTAGAGATAGGTGGAGAAGTGATCATTATGGACATCGTAGTGGGGTGGCGCTTCGAAATTAGGGAAAACATGTATGACCACTACCCTTCATCCTCTCAAATTCTCTGTAACCACCCACTTCTTGTTACCTTCTTGTTCGTGGAGGTGGTACCCCCATCCACGATGCCGTAGACCGCCATACCAGTACCCAAATGAGAATCCCCCCATGTTGTATTAGATATCTCGTGGAAATAGTGGAGTCATAAGACATTATGGTTTTAATTAAGTTAATTCAAGTTAAATTACTTGCTAAGTCAATGAGGAAAGTCGTGCGACTCATTGGATTGATAATCAGACTGATTAGTGTCAAGTCTGAGAAGTTTAGTGGTTATGTACTTGTTTGAAAGTAACATGGCATACTTATTGGCTAAGTATTATCTCATAAGTGACTTATCGTAAGTCTGAGAGGCATTTGAGGCCAAATATTGTAGAGGGTTTCTTGAGCAAGAAGACCTATTAGAAAACTATATAAGATTTAGTATTGGACCAATATTGGAAAGAAAGGCGTATTTCTGAGGGAAGTAGCTAGCAAAGCTAGCAATTGCACCAAAGTCAAGCAAGTACTTGCTCCGAAGTCAAGAAAGTACTTTCTCCAAAGTCAAGAAGGGACTTGTCCCAAGTCAAGGAAGTTCTTGCGAAAAAGTCAAGGAAGCTAGGTAAGTCAAAAAAATCTAGTGATAATATACTAGTTAGCTGAGACGCTTGCTCGAGGACGCATAAGATCAGGGACGCCCTTTCCCTAGGATGCTTAGGATCCAAGACGTTGAGGAAGCCAAGATATTGAGGAAGCCAAGGGACGCCAATGATGCGAAGACCCATAGAAAGTGAGACATCAAAGAGAGCCAGGGAATGTAGGATTAGCCAAGGGATACAAGGATGCAAGGCCTTCAAGGAATCTAGGGACGCGGAGGAGCTAAAGCAGGGACGCCCAAGGCTTTGGAGGCGCATTGGCCTTGGGGATGCACTAGGCTCCTAGGGACGCGCTGGAGAGTGGGACGCATCAGGCATGCAGGGACTAGGCTTGGCAAGGGACACTCATGGTTTGGCAGGGACGCCCATGGCTTGGAATGACGCACACAATGTTGGCTAGAGACGTGCTAGCCTCTGTGACATGCTAAACATGGTTGAGGGGAGTTAGCTTCCTTGCACTAAGGTTAAGGTTAATAATTTTAGTGCTAAAATCGAAGTGCTAATGCAATGATATGCTAGCTAAGGCCCCATTAGGCCAATATGTGCTAGATAAGACCGTTTTAGTTTAGTTAGTACTTTTTCATTTGCTAGGGTTTAACGTCAGGAAAGTTAGCGCTAATGTGGCTAACTGGTGCCAATATGGTGCTAAGCCAAATAGTTGGTGCTAACTTGGCGCTAATATGAGAAAAGGCTAGAGTTATCCTAGTTTAGAGGTTCAATGCGTCTTTTTAGACATTGCTTCTTGATTGTGGCGCGTCCAAGAGAAGTGGCACATTATTTTTGGCTTATATTTATACAAAGTGCTATGTTAGCATATTTAAGCTCAGAGGAGCAATTTGAGAAGATTTCATAACGAACGAAACATTAAGTTATAGTGAATTTCAGGGTTTAAGCATTATCTATTCCCGAATTTAATAGATGTTACCAGAACATCGATGCGCACTCGAGACAAGTTCGAGGAATTCAACCGGGAAATTTTATGCGACTTGAGACTAGTTTGATATGGCATAAATATTGTGAGTATTGAGAGGCTACGAGGCCAGTTTAGAATATTTGTAGTTTCTTAGGTAAGACTCAAGGTTCTCTACACTAGTGAACAACCGATCTAGGTGCTTAAGACTGATTATGTAGAGATTATAGACTACATTGTTAGCATAAAATGCATGTAGCCTTTTGTAGAGTCTGTATCTGCAATTCTCCTTCGGAATATAAAGAAGAATGCAGTATGTTGTGTTTTGAGGTGAAGTCAGAAGTAAGCGCACAAGTATGTGCAGATATTTCTATGTTCCTGCAACTAGGCAGAACGACGATTTTACAATTTTGACCCTTGTCAAAAACTCACAATCTACATTAAGTCCCTTGCTTAGTGAGGAACAATAACATTGCACAGTAAGCACTAGATGGTGATAGTATGCTTATAATGATTATATATGCATAATTTTAATTTTAATAATAGAAGAAGATCTATTTAGCTTCTGGATTCCAGGTACTGGGATAAGTGCCCCTTAGCATGATTCTTAGTAATTAATTAAATCTTTTTATGACTTTTTGTATTAATTTGAATTGATTTATGATTTTTCTTAATTATTTGTGATCTTGTTTGATGGTGTATACTTAGTCTTAAGTACATTTTATGCGCCATGCTATTAATTTACATCTAATGCTTAAAAAATCTAATTTGGAAAAGAATTAGAGTCAATATATTTATTATATAAGCAAGAATTATCTAGAATTAATGTTTGAACCACATGAATATGAAAATTGGTGGAATCTTGAGTCCCAGTCTCTCGTAATATTGCTACCATCTTTGGTATATATTTGCTAGTTTTAGTATTAGAAATTAAATGTAAAATCAATCTTCACAAGTCTGAGCAACGAACTTTTTCTTACCACTATAACAATTATATCAATTTTTGGCGCCGCCGACGCGGACTTGTTTTTAGGTTAGGGTTTTAGATTTTTTTTAGTTTTTAATTAATTTAGGATTTATTTGAGTTATTTTATCTTTTTGATTTCACTTGGGTTTTTCTTTTTCTGGTGTGTAGGTTTTACTTGAAACAAAAAGTGGAAAGTTGGAATTGGCTACAAAAGTGCGGAAAATCCAAGATCTTAGTTATTTTTGTTAGTTTTTCTTTTCCTTATTATTTATTTTTTCTTTTTGGAATTTTATTTATTGTTGTTTGCTTGTTTATTTTGAGTATTTTATTTTGTAGGATACATTCTGGGAAAATAAAATTCCATTGAAGAGAAGAAAATGAAACGCTTTTATAAAAATTCTCGTAGAATCGAGAATGAAGTTTTCATGCACACACCAATTGCATATTCAGGCACCGACTTTAGGAAAAACACGTGGGATAGTAAGCAGAACCCTTTGGGCGTTATCAGCCGAACCACCACAAGCCTTAGCCTCGTACCTTTGAATGTAGGTATATTTTTCTAAGGTAACCTGGGCTTACCTATCTTAGACGAACCTGCATTTGCACGTGCACTTTATAAGAAAAAATAATTAAAAAAATGTCGAACTGGTATTATGATAGCCAATACAATGAATATCTGACTGATTTTTAAAATAGACATTACCCGTACTATGATCATAGTGTGGATAGTACTTGGCACCACTACCAACCTTTTGAAGGTTATGGTTCATACCACAGTGATCCCAATTACTATTCATACACGTACCAGTCATATGAACGGGAAAACGAGCAAAATTCGACTTATTCGTCTTTAAAGGATTTAATCAAACAGTTGAGCCATAGTACTATTCATGATCCTTCTATTTCTCTAGAAGAGGCCCTCAAGCAGTTGACTGAGAATACAAATAGGTTTGAGTTAGAAACGAAGAAAAAAATTGCAACAATGAGTAATTCTTCTTTAGAAGAACCCTTTGAGCGGTTGCGACCTAGTAATCCTTATTAACCTATTACGACTCTAGAAGAATTACTCAAGAAGATAACTGATTCGACACGTAGGAGTGAGGTGTTAATGAAGGAATTTTATGAAGAATCATCGAAACAGAATAAAGAACTTGCAGCTTTAAATACCGCTCTCAGTGAATTTAAGAAACATTTAGATAAAATTGAAGAAGAAGAACGGTTAGCTGCTAATATTACTCAAAATGAACTTAATTGCCAAAATAGTGTTTCCAATTTTACCCTTGATAATAATGATGGATATTTACCTAATTTAGAGGACGAGGTTAGAATAGAAGACACTATTTATTTAGATAAGGTTCAATCATCTTCGTATCATTATGAGGATGAGGATAATAGTGATGAAGAATTTAAAATTCGTAGTCATAATGATCAGGAAATTTCTACACCAATTGAGCTTCACGATAATAATGATGTTTCTAGTTCCGATCCTAATAATGTTAATAATTCTTTACTTATTCAGGAAGAAAGGGGTTTAACTAGAGATACCATTTTTATAAACAGTGAAATATTTCCTTATTATTATGAAGGCGATGATAGTTTAGAAGAACGAGTCTATTTTGAGACTAGTGTTTTAGAGTCAAATGATTCAGGAACAATAGTCTCAAACGAAGAAGATACTCTCGAAGAGATTTTAAATATGGGTGAGGATGCACCTCCTTCTTATAACTTAGAAGAAGCAATTGACCATTTTCAAGAATCTGATGATCTAGAAATTAGGTAAATTGTGACTAGTCTATTTAGAGACACCCAAAATTCTAAGTTTGGGGGTGATTATCATTCTCCACGTGATTTACCTTTAACTCTTAAAAAGATCCCTCACTTAGGACTTGACATATGTGTTTCTACCATTTTAAGAGATTATCTTCAAAAACGTTTTCTCGAGCCTGATTTTGTCCAAAATGAAATTCAGTCGACAGAAACCCATCCTCTGGTTGATGTGGTTCACCCGGGATATGTACCATAATAGACTTTGTTGTCACACCAAAATTTTATTTAACAAATATGGGAACATATGAATTTCAAATGTGTCAGATATTGAATATTGGAGTGAAGCCTAATTATTTTATGAAATCTGATTCGACACATTTTCTTAAGATTGACCACCACTTTCATATACTTAATTGTGGTCAACTTTCTGAGTCAAACTCGATTGACTTTAAGGATCTGCAATTATTTCGAATCATTGTTATATGATTCATAAGTTGGGACTAATCCTTTCTTGGTCTGGCTAAAGACTTTAAACTTAGCGCTCTATGGGAGGCAACCCATATGCTTTTGGTACACGGTGCTGGTAATATCTTTCCTTATCACTTTTACTTTGTTCATTATTTTCTCTTTGTTCATGCTTTCATTCATTTATCTTTAGAACATTGAGGACTATGTTCAATTTAAGTTTGGGGGTAAGGGAGAAAAATTTAAAAAATTTAGTTTTACCAAAAAATCCAAAATTTAGAAACTTGTGAACAATTCAGGATGACACTGACCATTCTAAGTAGATGGAAACAAAATTCTTGTCTATAGGAGTTGAGGGACCCAACTAAATGGTCTATTCATAAAAGGACAGAGTTCAGGTGTTAGAAATAACATGATAGTCGTCACCATATCTCGGGGTAGTCACCATATCACGTTTTGTTTTTATTTTGCAACTTCTTGTGTTTCTCTAAGTGATCTGGTGGGGCACTAGTATCGCCTTGTTATCGCCAGGATGAAGTAGAATGATTGAGATGAATCCCCATTATTTCAGTTGAACTTGACCAATAAATAATAATAATAGTAATGACACTTGGATAACAATACGTGTGTGTTCTCCCTGTCTCCGTCGCCTAAGCAAGCGTGGAAGTAAGGATCCATGAGAACTATCATGTAATCTGCTAAAAAGGAGCATGCGCTTATATTTAAAAGATCTAATCATGCGCTCAGGATGCATACCAGTAGGTGCATATCTCAATCCATTAGGGTTCATCTTGGCATGATATAAATATTCTGAGAAACATCGTTCACCTTAGTCAACATGCGCACACTTCTATCTCCATTTCCATCTTCTTAATCTATTCATGTGATTATGGTTTGTTAAATTCCGAGTATCGTGGTCCATTGTACGACTTTCTGAGCAGTGCTTTGTTTTCTTATTTATGAATTTTAGTACGCTCGAGTGCAAACTCGTATACAACAATTGGATTCAAAACAGGGTAATTCCTCCCATATTCAAAGAGTTTAGTAGCCAACTAAATAACATGTTTAGTGTCTACCCTCAATCGTTCACAAGTAGCTAGAGTTTGGAGTAAAAGTTTTGTAGGTATATCTCTTGTAAACCCTCACGAGACAAAACTCGTCCACTAGGGACACCTAGGGGTTTAAAGGCTTGTTGCACACTCTAAGTGCAATCGCGATGCCTGCGAAAGTGAGTTAGGATTTTTATTTTTATATTAGATTTGCTCGAAGACTAGTAAATAATAAGTTTGGGGGTATTTGATAGACACATTTTTGTGTTTGATTGTTCCCAATTTGTATTTTGTTATCTCTCGATTTTGTACTAATTTTGGTATTTTATTGTGTTTGTATGTATTTTTGGAAGAATAAATAATCATGGAAAACATGACTTGAAAGTGTTAAAAGTACCTTAAAGAGTGTTAAAGGCACCCACAAGAATTGATAAAGGCACCCATTCCTCGGATTAAGGCACCCACTTCTTTTGAATTCAAATGAAGAAGTTGGCGAGAAAATTGTCTTCCTCATCTGCGTGTATATTCTGGTCATGATCGAAAGAGATATTCAAGGAGTTAAGGAAAGAATATATTCTTGCCTTATTTAGAAGAATTTGTACACAACATAAATAGGTCAAAAGAATCAAAAGAAATTCTCTTATAAATCAGATTGGGTACGTGAGAAGAGAAAAAAAAAAGAAAGAAATATATCCTCGGTTGATTTGATTCTGTGTAAGGAAGGAGATATATCTTCCTTTGAGATTTTTTCTATCTAATTTAAGCTCTCAAGTCATGCTAAGGAAAGAGAACTAAAACAGAATCACTGAAAAAAAACTGTCGGAAAAGAAAAAAAGATCACCGAGAATTTTTGATTGACTGAAGAATATTTTTGAGGATATTTGAGGTGTTAATTCGACATTTTGTGGTTGTGGTATAAATATAATAGTGGGGAAAAGCATTGGGGGGCTGGCTCTGCCAGAAAATCAAAGAAAATAAATTTAAAAAAATTCTGCTCATGTGAAGAAGATGAAGAAACCGTCGCAAAAAGGTTGAAGAAACCGTTACCGAAACTTCATATTCAATACTTTCAGCGATTCAGAAAAAGGCTCCAGAGAACCGTGACAATTCCATGTTAGCAACAGATATAAACGTCTCTGTTTTCTGTTTTATTTCTTTTCTTTTCTTTCTTCTTTGTAAACTCTTTTGAGACATGTTTCTATCTTTTGAGGGTGTTTTGAGCATGATGAGTTAAACCCGAATGCTGGAACAATGGAGGAAGCCATATTTCATGATTGTGGTAATTGAATTAAATCTTTTTATGACTTTTTGCATTGATGTAAATTGATTTATGATTTTTCTTAATTATTTGTGATCTTGTTTGATGGTGTATGCTTAGTCTTAAGTACTTTTTATGCGCCATGCTATTAATTTACATCTAATGCTTCAAAAATCTAATTTGGAAAAGAATTAGAGTCAATATCTTTATTATATGAGCAAGAATTGTTTAGAATTAATATTTAAACCACATGAATATAAAAATTGGTGGAATCCTGAGTCCCAGTCTCTCGTAATATTGCTACCATATTTTGTATATATTTGCTTGTTTTAGTATTAGAAAATAAATCTAAAAACAATCTTCATAAGTCTGAGCAACGAACTTTTTCTTACCACTAGCACAATTATATCAATTTTTGGCGCCGCCAACGCAGAATTGTTTTTAGGTTAAGGTTGTAGATTTTTTTTAGCCTTAATTTTTAATTAGTTTAGGATTTATTTTATTTTATTTTTATTTTTTATCTTTTAGATTTCACTTGGCTTTTTTTTTTGTGTGCAGGTTTTACTTGAAACAAAAAGTGGAAAGTTGGACTTTGCTACAAAAGTGCAGAAAATCCAAGATCTTAGTGATTTTTGTTAGTTTTTATTTTCCTTATTATTTTTTTTTTGGAATTTTATTTATTGTTGTTTTCTTTTTTATTTTTAGTATTTTATTTTGTATATATATATATCGTAGTTGTCCTCGCTGTCTTTGTAGTTCTGGACTATTGAGGTTCAAACCGATTCTTATTTAATTTCCTTCAATCAACACTTGACCATCATGACTTGATTAATTGGTCTATTTCTTTCAGCAGGTGCGTGTAATGGGCCCTTGAGTACACTACTTATGTCGCCTTGGACAATCCCCAGTATGTGAGAAAAGGAATTCTTCTGAGACTTTGGGAGATGTCGTGGATATATAGGATGAATATAAGTTAAAGGATGAAGACCTGGACGAGGCCTCACATTGAAGACCTTTGTGAAGAATCGGAATCTACTGATGTCGATGGGGAAGTAAGCAACGAAATAACGCTAGACTTTTCTATTGCTTTGGACTCATATCAAGTAAGTTTCTACTCCTTATTATAATGGTAGAACATATGAACTCTTTAAAACTCTCATATGAGCATAGTCATGCTCAAATTCATAAAGAATTGTATAGATTCCCGTCACTAGAAAATTCAGAAGTATGGTGCTTGGGAAAAACGTTGTAGAATCTTCATACAACCTCCATTTTTGATGATTGACCCCTCTATACTTATTAGAAAACAATTTCCTACATCCAAGTGAGAAGAAATACAGGTTTTGAGCTTGTTTGGAGCGTCAAAACGACTGAATAGTAGAACTCGAGAAGTATCCAAGAAAATCCTGACAGTTTTCAGACTCGACTCCGCTAGCCGTTCTTGCCATAACTATTTATCTAGCTTGTCTGATTTATGCGCCCTTTTAAAACTTTGTAGTAGATACCAATATAAAAATTTTGATATAAGAACCATGCCCAGATTAATCATCAATTGTTGTCAACTTCATAGTTTCCGATAGGCAGTGAAAATGGTTTCTGACGTGTTTTTTTTGCGAAACATCTTGTATTAGGTTAGGCTCATGAAATACTTCAAATATTGTTTTATAATCAATGTATATGACGTTTATGAATATGTATAGTAGGTTTTGGGGTTCATGATCAAGAATTTGATGTTTGAGATGTTCTGACCTGAAATGCCTGTAACCTCTCTACTTTTAGGGGCGGAATGATCAAAATAAGAGAGTTGGGATTGTTAAAGAAGGAACAAGAGTTACCGTTGATTTTGATGTGGATAATATACCTCCCCTACTTAAAACCATATGCAAGTTCCCCTTCATATACTTATTGAGGATGATCCTCCTAGTGACGTTGATGTGCAGAATGGTAGTGTAGCATGGAATGTGCTAGTTGAATACCATAATACGGGTATTATCGTCGATTCCTCTTCAGTAGGACCCTCCTAGAGTACTCATATGATGAGGGGTTTCACCGTTTCATCGGTTTATGCTGATTTGTAATGATCCATCTCCATCAGAGTTAAATTTAGTCGTCCCCAAAATGGGAAGAAGCTGTTGATGAAGCTGAGAATTTTGATCTTGGCATTGCATGGATTTGTCGTTATCTAGTAGCTGCACGGGAGCGCGAAGTAAGTAGCGCCTTGATGAAGGGACTGGTACCGAAGTGAAGAGACAGGTACCCGAGTGAAGAGACTATAATAAAATAGACTGGTACCTGAGTGAAAAGACCAGAATGAAATGGATTGGCACCAGAATGAAATGGTTTCCAAGTGAAAAGGAAAAATTGAGAATATGGTAGCGGGATTTGGATGTTGTTGTTATTGTAGCATTTTGCATGGGACGTGGAACATAGCTTATCATTTTGCTGGAGCTGGGGATGAGGCTGATGGTGAGCGTTCGATTCGTGACGCTTGCTGAGATGAGACTTCCCTCTTGACCCCTTCGTTATAACAGGACCTCATGGATGATTGGATTCTATAGTGCTTACTAACTAGATGACTGCTCCAACAAATATCTCCATGACTTTTGGACCTTGAATCAGCATATGTAGTCACCGGGATATTCGTCGTTCATTCAGAACAATCTTTTCGGGTCTGAAATTTTTTATCTCCCATTATATAGGGAGAATAATGAGAGATATATGCCTATGGAGAAATATTTTGGATGGCGAGAAGGTAAGAGGTCGGTGTTGCTGAGGAGAGATTGTTCCCTCTTTGTCTTTAAACTATAAAAGTCTCTTCAGGTCTTCATGGGCGACAAGTTTGGATCGTTGGCTTTTTGATTGTCCTATTTGAATACAGATCACATCATCATCTTGAATATCGATTATGGTACTCTCTTGAGAGGTAGCCATGTCTTTTTATGTTCTTGGCTGGAACTTTATTTTTGCATCAAATCGACCATGTTGAGTGTTGTTTGGGAATTCCTGGTATTTTTCAACCGTCGTACAATGAGAAAGTCGGAGATGAGTAACCTCCCGGCAGAGGGATACTTTGAAATTCAGGAGGGTAGGGAGGTTGGTGTTGATGGACCGGGTATAAGTTTTCCTTGTCATGGTTTCGTAGGAGTTTCTCCAGACCTTCACGGGTAAAAAAAATCGGGTTATTCGTACCTTTATGGTGAGCGATCAAGAATGATATGAACTTCATAGTTCCTTTAAGTCTTTGACGTACTAGCATCATTGGTTGTTGTGAGGTTGGTCCTGGTTCGCTCCGTCAAGCGATGGTGTTGTTACGTAGAAAGTTGTTTCGTTAGAGTTTTGAGGCAGACAAGTACTTCCTTATGGGTGATAGCCATGTCTACCTAAGTTCTAACAAGGACTTCTTGTCTTTTCATCAGATCAAATATGTTGAACGGAGTTTGAGTATTCTCAGTGTCTTTAGCAGTCTCGTCACCGAGAGGAGGCGGAAAAGTAGTATTGGTACAAGGAGGTTTAGTAGTGACATGGGTGTTTTCAGAATCGCCACCACCGGTACTACCTGAAACTACTATAAAATTTGTAACTGCTCCAGACTTAAGATCCACCATTTTGAATAACTGAAAATTATATTTTGTAATGAGAGGTTGATCTCCCACTGTGGTCACTAATTGTTTTAGGTAAAAACAATTGTAGTGCAAAGTGGTACTTTCAGGTAGGTTCGAGAGCACAAGATCGAACAAGACGATCCTAAACCAAGAAATAGCCGTTCACGTCCTGCTTCGATTACAAAGATGGAAAGGATTTGGATAGGTATTAGGGGAGAGTAGCAAAGAAGGTTGAGAAAATATCAGTGTGGTAATGTATGAAGAAGAAAATGGATTCTCTGAGAGGAATTTCCAATTTTGTAGGTTTTGTTTCTCCAGACTGGTTGTCTTGTCTGTCTTGTTTCGAATAGATGAGAATCATCTATTTATAAATCAGAGGAGACACACTGATTTCTCGTAAGTCGTGGAAGTTAGGGATAAGTGGAGAAGTGATGATTATGGAAATCGTAGAGGGGTGGTGCCTCAAAAGTAGGGAAGACATGTCTGATCACTACTCCTCATCCTCTCAACTAATATGTAACCGCCCACTTCTTGTTACTTTCTTGTTCGTGGAGGTGGTACCACAATCCACGATGTCGTAGACCTCCAGACCAATACCCAAACGAGAATCCCCCCATGTTGTATTTGATATCTCGTGGAAATAGTGGAGTCATAAGCCATTATGGTTTTAATTAAGTTAATTCAAGTTAAATTACTTGCTAAGTCAATGAGGAAAGTCGTGCGACTCACTGGATTAATAATCAGACTGATTAGTGTCAAGTCTGAGAAGTTTGGTGGTTATGTACTTGTTTGAAAGTAACATGGCATACTTATTGGCTAAGTATTATCTCATAAGTGACTTATCGTAAGTCTGAGAGGCATTTTAGGTCAAATATCTTAGAGGGTTTCTTGAGAAAGAAGACCTATTAACAAACTATATAAAATTTGGTATTGGACTAATATTGGAAAGAAAGGTGTATTTCTAAGGGAAGTAGCTAGCAAGGAAGTACTTGCTCCGAAGTCAAGAAAGTACTTGCTCCATAGTCAAGGAGGGACTTGTTCCAAATTCAAGGAAGTAATTGCGCCAAAGACAAGGAAGCCAGGTAAGTCAAGAAAGCTAGTACCAAGATACTAGTTAGCTGAGACACTTGCTCGAGGACGCCTAGGATCAGGGACGCCCTAGCTCGAGGACGCATAGGATCAGGGGAGCCCTTGCTCGAGGACACTTAGGATCCAAGATGTTGAGGAAGCCAACACTCTGAGGAAGCTAAGGGATGCCAGGAATACGAAGACGCATAAGAAGCGAGACACTAAGGAGAGCAAGGGCGCTGAGGAGGCTAGGACGCGTAGGATTAGCTAGGGGTGCCAAGGAAGCTAGGGACGCGGAAGAGCTAAAGATGGGAAGCCAAGGCTTTGGAGGTACATTGCCCTTGGGGACGCGCTAGAGAGTGGGACGCGCCATGCATGCAAGGACTAGGCTTGGCAAGGGATGATCATGATTTGGCAGGGACACCCATGGCTTGGAGGGATGCACACGGCCTTGGATAAAGACGTTCTAGACTTTGTGACGTGCTAAGCATGGCTGAGAAGAGTTGGCGCCTTGGGCACTAAGGTTAGGGTTAGAACCTTTAGTGCTAAAATCGAAGTGCTAAGGTAGTGATATGCTATCTAAGGCCTCATTAAGCCAATATGTGCTAGATAATACCGTTTTAGGTTAGTTTATACTTCTCCGATGTTAGGGTTTAGCATCAGGAAAGTTAGCGCTTTTAACCCTAATGTGGCTAACCGGTGCCAATATGGTGCTAAGCAAAATAAATGGTGCTAACTTGGCACTAATATGAGGAAATACTAGAATTAGCCTATTTCAGAGGTTCAATGCGTCTTTTTAGATATTGCTTCTTGATTGTGGTGCGTCCGAGAGGAGTGACGCATTATTTGTGGCTTATATTTTAAGCAAAGTGTTATGATAGCATATTTAAGCTCAAGAGAGCAATTTGAGAAGAGTTCATTGCTAAAGAAACGTTAAGCTATAATGTATTTTAGGGTTTAAGCATTAGCTATACCCGAATTTGGTAGATGTTACCAGAACATCGATGCGCACTCGAGACAAGTTCAAGGAATTCAGCCGTGGAATTTCATCCGACTTGAGACTAGTTCGATATGGCATAAATCTTGTAAGTATTGAGGAGTCTACAAGGCCAGTTTAGAATGTTTGTAGTTGTTTAGAGAAGACTCAAGTTTCTCTACACTAGTGGTAAACCCATCTAGGAGCTTGAGACTTATTATGTAGAGATTATAGACTATATTGTTAGCATAAAATGCCTGTATCCTTTTGTAGAGACTGTATCCGCAATTCACCTGAGGAATATGAGGAATAGAGTATTTTGTGTTTTGAGGTGAAATCAGATGTATGCGCACAAGTATGTGCAGATATTTCTATGTTTCTGCAACTAGGCAGAAGGGAGATTTTATAATTTTAACCCTCGTCAAAAAATCACCATCTACAACCTAATTTCACAAAACATAATGTTCATGGGGAATTAAACTTGATTAGTACTTTTACACGTTGGGTTGTTTTCTAGGTAGAATTCATACTCGCATCTTTTAATGTGTTTGTGATGATTTTCGGATATACACAGGATAGTCTTGTGATCAAGGTATTCTAGGGTTTTTTACAATGATAGATTAAATACCAATTCTAGTTATTGATACAAATATATATTTGTGAATGATACAATCCCTTAACCAATATATTTTCAACTCTTGATTAATTTTAACTATTTACTTTGATTTCTTTTTAATTTTTATTACTTCCATAAATTATGAAAAATCCCCCTTGTTACTTAAGAAATCAAAATCGAATAACAACAATAGCCTCCCGTGGAACGAATCTTTCTTACCATGTACTTAATCAATATTTATTATAAGTGAGAAAGTAAATATAATTTTGACGTGCTATGACACACATCATCTATCCTATTTGTGATAGCAAGTGGGTGATCCCGGTACAAGTTATACCAAAGAAATCGTCCGTTACAGTGGTAAGGAATGATGAAAATGAATTTGTCCCAATTCGTTTACAAACCGGTTGGAGGATTTGTATAAATTATAGGAAACTTAATAAAACCACTAGAAAAGATCAATTTCCTTTACCTTTTCTGGATCAGATGTTGGAAAGATTGTCTGAACACTCTTATTACTGTTTTCTTGATGGTTATTCTGGTTACAATCATATTGCTAAAGCACCCGAGGACCAAGAGAAGACTACTTTTACTTGTCCTTTCGAAACATTTGCATACAAAAGGATGCCTTTTGGTTTGTGTAATGCACCTACTACCTTCCAAAGGTGTATGGTAAATATATTTTCAGATTATGTTGAAAATATTATCTTTTATGGATGATTTAAATGTGTATAGTGATTCATTTGACTTGTGCTTGGATAACCTTACACTAATTCTTAAACGATGTGTGGATACTAATCTTTTGCTAAATTGGGAGAAGTTCCATTTTATGGTAACTCATGGCGTTGTTTTATGCCATTATATCTTTTAAAGGCTTGAAAGTTGATAAACCTAAGATTGATCTTATTCATGCTCTTACCCCGCCCACTACAGTGAGGGAGATTTGTTCTTTTCTCGGCCATGCAGGATTTTATCTTAGGTTTATCAAGGTTTTTTCCAAGGTCGCATCACCATTATGCCAATTATTGCAAAAAATACTTGGTTTTTAACTTTGATGAGAAGTGTTTAGCGGCATTCAATCCTTTGAAACAAATTTTGATAAAAACAATTTTGATAAAAACCCTATCATTATACCACCAGATTGGAGAAAGACTTTTGAGATTATGTATAATGCAGTGACTATGCGGTCGGTGCAGTATTAGGCCAGCATACTGGGAAGCTACCCCATGTCATTTATTATGCTTCCAGAACGTTGAATGATGTTTAACAGAATTACGTACACGACAACAGAAAAAGAGTTGTTAGCAATCATTTTTGCATTGGAAAAATTTTGTTCTTATTTGCTTGGTAAGAAAGTTGTTGTGTTTTCCGATCATTTATCACTTAGGTACTTACTTGTAAAGAAGAAAGCAAAACCAAAGCTCATTCGATGGATACTACTCTTACAAGAGTTTGGTCTCAAAATTAAATACAAGAACGGCATTGAGAACACTGTTGAAGATCACTTGAGTCGTCTTACTGTAGACGAAGAAGCTATCTAGTTGCGTGAAATCTTTCCAGACGAGCAAGTATTCTTTGTTGCAGTTTTAGAACCATGGTACAATGATATTGTGAATTATTTAGTGTCTAAACAAATCCCAAGTAATTTGTCTCGTGCTGAAAGAGACAAACTTAAAAAGATAACAAATCAATACATTTTTTTGGATGATCCATTCCTATGGAAACATTGTTCATACCAATTTATACAAAGGTGCGTACCTGAATCTGAATTCAATTTTATATTGTCTTTTTTTCCATTCGTATGTTTATGGGGGACACTTTGGGTCTAAACAAACCGAAATCAAGGTACTTGAGAGTGGATTCTTTTGGACAACTTTTTCAACTATGCATACATATTTGTACTAATTGTGATTAATGCTAAAGAACAGGCAATCTAGGTGCTTGAAATCAAATGCCACAAACGGTTATCCACTTCGTTGAGGTGTTCGACGTTTGGGGTATAGATTTTATGGGGAATTTTGTTAATTATTTTAGTAAATTATACATCCTACTCGTTGTTGATTATGTACAAAAAGTAGGTGGAAACTAAAGCCACCCCGACTAACGATTCAAAAGTGGTTTCAGATTTTATTAAAGATCATATTTTTACAAGGTTTGGAACTCCAAGAGCAGTAATCAGCGATGGGGGATCACACTTTCGAAACAAGTTCTTTCAAGGCTTATTGAAGAAGTACAATGTATCACACAAGATAGATACACTATACCATTCACAGACTAACGGGCAAGAAGAAGTATCTAATCAAGAAGTAAAATCCATTCTAAAGAAAACATTGAATCTTATAAGAAAAGATTGGAGTATATGGATTGATGATGCATTGTGAGCATATGGGACTGCATGCAAAACACCTATTAGGATGTATCCTTTTACGCTTTTGTACGGTAAACCATGTTATCTTCTTGTTGAAATCAAGCATAAGGATTTTTGGGATATTCAACGGTGCAATATGGGGATGGATGGTGTAGGTAAACAAAGAAAACTCCAACTCAATGAATTATAAGAGACTCGTAATGATGCATGTAAAAGTACACGTACTTAAGAGGAGAAGACAAAAACTTTTCATAATAAGATGATTTCTAGACATCGACTAAAGCCGTATTATGAGCCGTTCACATCTGAAGTTGTTGAAGAGATAAAAATTTTAGATGCACTCCCAATGGAGGAGTAGCAAGGAGAATGCCAAGTCGGGATGATGACGTTAAACCAAACGTTGAATGGAAGGCAACTCATTGGTTTTGTAATTCTATCTTAATCTTTTTAGTTTTTTTTTCTTTTTTTTTTTTCATTTCATTACTAGGAATTTCCCACCTTGAATATTACTTTGGATGAGTCAATTTACATTGAGGACAATGTAAATTTTAAGTGTGGGGGAGTGATTCAGTATATTGATTCTTAATATTCGCTTCTATAGGTAGAATTTTTCAAACTTTTTGTACAAATTTGCATGAAAACCTCCAACTTGTAGAGATTTTAGAGACACTTAGTATACTTCTAGCTAAGTTTACATACGGAGTTCTTACCTAAATAACTGAACTTAGAAGTATTCGAGAACTACATTCGTGTTTCTTAGTTGTTGAAAGGAAATAGATGACAAAAAGGGACTTAAACCGCCGATGGAAAATTAGGTGCATAGAATACTGTATTAGAGAATATATTCAATCATTAGTTGAAACTACCTATTGTTACATCAAGCGAGGCACCAACACTTCAATTATTTGTAGCTTTCTAGAAATTTTCCTTTAGAGTGTGTGTCATCTTATGCTAATTTCGGATAGAAGATGAGTTACCCAATCTCGCGAGGGTGTCATCAAAATTGCTAACTCTATCTTATAAACTTGTTTGTATCCGGAGCCATTCTCTCGAGAAAGCAGCAGTAGAAACACATTATCATCAACAAGCGGAGCGACATCAAAATCACGAAGAAAGTTGAACACAATTAAGTTTTGCAAGCAACAAGAACAAAAATTTATATCAAAAGTGAAGACAAAATAAAGTGAAAAATAAACAAAAGAAAAAGATGTAAGTTTCTTAAGTTAATACGATACCAAGGTAATACAAGTTGTGACGAATCAGGTGCTTAAGTCTTTTCCCCATGGCCATGTTAATTTTAGTTTAATTATTCTTGCAGTTGTTATCTTTTTCTTATCTAGAAAAAAAAACGAAAAATACAAAAAGATATGCATTTTATTTCATAAAGGGTGTGTTATTTCATTAGTTAAGGCCATGAGAAAGAAGAAATATATAAAGAATTTCAAGCAACAAGGAATCGAAGAAAAACAGGTACAAGTTGTCGAAGTTCTACAAAGTTCAGAAGTTTATCATCAATAGTTGAAGTCAAAGACGAAGTAGACGAAGACGTTTTTGTTCGCTGTGAGAGTGGTGCTGATTGTGAATCGGGGGAGAAGGTAAGTAAGCGTTCCCATCCTCGCATATTAGTTTATTTTATTTCTTAGAGATCATACAAAAAAAGGGTTCTTTTCATCCCACGTTTCTATGGGATAGTAAAATATGATTTTGGAAGGTTACTTTTCCTTTCCACCATTCAATATTTGCAGGATTTCTATCTTCATTCCTGCCCGCACACATGAGAACCATAAAATGCTTTTTCTGAGTGCAATTTTATAAAACTCTATTGGTGAGGCAGAAGTCGAGGCGGAATGCTTATTCGATCTTTCGAGACTGGATTCTTTTATATGGTTGATTTTCTCTTAACTCAAGAGTTAAGCATGAGAATTAGGTTCTTTGATACTTCTAATTTCTTAGTGTTAGTGTGCAGAAACTTTATGTCTTCGTAGCTCATTAGATGCATGTGCTCTGGAATTTTTGAAAGTTGGAATTTAGGTTTTGTGGGTATACCTCTTATAAGCCCTCATGGGACTATAACTCGTCAACTAGGGATACATATGGGTTTAAAGTCTTGTTACACATGCAAGTGTAACCGTAACCTAAACGAAAGAAAGTTGTTGTATTTTAGTTTAGTTTAGTTTAGATTCGTAATTTGCTCGAGGACTAGAAAAAGGCAAGTGTGGGGGAATTTGATAAGTGCGTAATTTACATTGTTTGAGTACTATTTTCTTAACTTATTTGTTAGATTTTGTGTGGATTACCTTGTATTATTATTACATTTTTATTTTATGTCTTTTGATAGGTTAAATCTCTAAAAGAAGTGGAAATGGAGTGTTAAAAGGGAAGAGTTTCCAAATACCCAGTCATGATTAACCCTCACCATGTCGAAGAGAACGAAAAAAAAAAGCCAACGGAGAAAGAATGAAGTCATTCTGATTTCGTATGAAGAAGATATAAGTGAAAGTTGAAGTTCAGAAGCCAATCGTCCAGACTTGGACGACCAGAAAGAGGAGTAGTCGTCCAGACTTGGACGACTAAAAACCAGAAGAAAATCAATTTCCTAGTTGAACGGACTTGGATGACTGAGTGGTGTTGTAGTCGACCAGACTTGGCTGACTAGGAGGAGATGTGGTCGTTCAGACTCGACCGACCAGACACGAGACTTTGCGGGTTTCTTTCTTCTACGCACGAGCTTGGTATTTTTAGTAGTTTTGGAACCTATTTTGACCGGGATTTGAGCATGGGTTCTTCTATATTTCTAAAAACTATATAAGGGACACTTCTAAAGATGAAAATTATATTGGCTATTTAACTTTAGATCATATATTTTGAAGAGAGGAGAAGGATCTTTGGATTTGGATACTCTTCTACAACTTATGGTTTGCTTTACTTTTCTACTTATTATTTTTCCACGGACTTTAATATATCCATGAGTATCTAACCTTAAGGATATAGTCGGATATCATGAACATGTTATTAAATTAATATATTAGTTTTATCATCTTAATCAAATCATTATTGTCTTGTTCTACTAATTATTATCGCCATGTATAATTGTGTGAATATTTGTTTAGGAGCGCTACTAAATAACCATGAATGCATATCTATTGCTAGACTAGGGTTTTGAGATACAAAATTGTTGATGAACCTTGTCATTAGTAGCATACTGTGATTACCGATTGTATTCAAAACCTTTATGTGATTGCATGTAGAACCTTGACCTATGTTAAATAGATTAATCGTAGTATATCCATTGTATTTATTAGTCTAATTTATAGAGCTTAATGCTCTTGGGGGATTAAACTTGATAGCACGTTGCATTAGGTTGTTCTTTGAGTAATAATTGCATATTCATTGTTATGGTATGTGGTGACATAAGGAATTTATCGGAGTATGCTTTGATGGGATACTTTAAGACTCTTGATAATGAAGGATTAAGTGATATCTCTAGTTATTAGTTAAGTGAATGCTCTGTGATTGAAGATGAACCCTTAACCAGTACTCTCAACCTATGGATTATCTTTACTCATTCTTTGCTAGTATAATTAATATAATTAATTTAGTCTTAAAACACAAAATCCCCCGTGTTACATAAGTTTTCAAATAAGAATAACAACTCATACCTCTATGAAAAACGAACTTGTTCTTATCACTGTACTTTAATCCATATTTTATAATTGGCTGATAACCGACCACCTATCAGTTTATTTTATAAAATCTGACCAACTAATTTTGCAAATACAGGTAGACGTTTGGGAATTTTGAACACCATTTATATTCCTAAGGTACTTGTTAAGGATATTGACTGTATTTTCCATGGTTATCAGCACCAACATAAAGAACACCACTTCCAACTAAGAGATTAGTTATTTTTTCCAACACATTGCTTGTCTCATTTCATGTTTTATGTTTGATATAACATGTGATACTACAAAGTGATTTACCTGGTTTTGTTTTCACGATAGATTGAAGATAAGTTGAGGTTGGCTTCCGGTGTTGGTGGTTGGTGATATTTTGGTTGTCGTTGTTGGTAGTGTTACTTAGATTGTGAAGCTGGTGGTTTTGTAGTTGTTAGCGTCATGGGTGGATGTTGGCATTTCGCGTGGTAGCTTCGGTGAAAAAAGTTAGACCTCCTCTTGGTGGTGTGGTTAGGCTTGATTTAAAGATGATGTGCTTTGTTGGTTGTTCTGCAGTGTGTCCACGAAATTCTTCTTTGGTTGTTCACATATAAATTGTATGTATTCAACGGTCACTATTGTGAAAATTGTGTGTCCATGGTATTCTTCTTTGATAAGAAACAAACCGAATTGTTTATGGTCAGTTTTATGTGTCATTCTAAACTTACAATGATCTTTGCAATTTGCAGACAATACTTTATTCTGCGTTGAGACTCTTTCCTGGAGGAAACATGGAAACAACTATTGGAGAGGTATAATCTGTCTAGAATATTTTTCGAGTTAAATATCTGACTTTTTTACCTAATAAAAAGAACATTAAGTGAGTAGGAATGTCTAATGGAGTAACTGGAAATGATTGAAAATGAAGCCATATATGAGAGTATGTATGCTTGGTTAAGTCGTAGAAAGCCAGGAATAAGTTCAGGATGACCAATTTGATGCAGTGGTTGAAAATAGTTGAGAATCAACAACAGTTATCAACTGATTAACCCTGACAGATAAAGGTTTCATGATCCTAAAAATCTCCTCCTATTTTATTTTTGAAACATTTTATGATTCTCGATTCCGTCACCGACCATGCTCTCCATCCTGGATACTACGCTCAAAACTGAATCACCAATAGAAACTATTCCAAGAGCCTATTATGTTTTTTTATGAATCTCCATCTTCTACACTGCTGGGGTAAGCAAAAAGACATACATTAATAATTTAAGGAAGCTATAAAAGTAACATCAAGTTTAACTCTCTTATCTAAATTAGTTTCACCCAATATAGTACGTATCGACCGGTAAGGTCGAAATTTTGGCGGTTTTACCGGTACCGGACGTAGAGCGAAACGAAATACAATAAACCGGCGATACGGTATTCACCCGAGAAAATCGTCTGGTACGGATAAATACCGGTTTTAACCGATTTAACCGGTTATGTCCGGTACGTTTTATTGGCCGTCAAATTAAAAATCTAATCTAATCTAACGATCGTTATTCGCGTGAATCAGGTGAAAGAGCAATCAATCTTCTTCTTCTTCATTTCTCTCTGCCTTCTTCTGCGCCTCCATCTCTTACCTATTTCTTTCCTTCTTTTTTCTCCATTGCATCAACCAAACTTTGCACTGTCCTCCATCTCATAAGTTTCTTACAACTATTTTAGGTCAAATTTCATTCAACTATTTCTTTCCTTCTTTCTTCTCTTACTGTGTTACACAGCACATAATCCCCCATATGCAATTGCAGCACATCGCTTAACTGAATATGACCTAAAATTTAAATTTTAATGCATCACTCAACACAGATTATAATGCTAAGCATCAAAAGTCAGTCAATTTAAAAGCAAAATCCAAGTACAGAACAGTTTAAATACAGTAACAAAAAAATTTGACACAAAATTTCTGTAGTACCTACTTGTCTAAGAGAAGTTGAGAGAAACCTTAAAAAAGGAAATTATAAGAGTGAGAAAGGAGTAAAAAACTAGGAGGTTAAAGAATCGTTCGATGAAGTGAGTTAATGGCAGCGAGACGAGCTGAATCGTCTTCTTCAGAAATTGTAGTTGTGTTGGTGATTTTTTTAGGGCTTGTTAATGTTGTTGTTGTTGATGATGAAGTATCTTTGGGAGAGAAACAAAGAGAAATCTTGCTAATTGTTTTTGTTGGTGTCCTTGCATCTCTATCTTTCTCTGCTTCTCTCTCAATTTTCCATTGATATTTTTTCCTACTTCTTAGTAGCTGGTTAGGACATAGGTGCTTTTATCACCGATAAGGATTATTCTTGATCTCTTCCAAGATGTGGGTCATCCACTGGTGTACGCGCAACTATTCTGTCATTGTTATTGTCGGGAAAATAATAAATTATCATGCAAACGTTGTGTTAATTAGCTATGCAGCTAAAATTGGGGAAGGGCATCTGCCCCTATTGGACTTAGTTGGGTAAAAGTGAAAAAATGTTTTCAGGAGTCTTTCAAAGTATACATATAGTATTAGCAACACATGTTTTAGTCCCATAATTTGTGAAAAAACATTTGTTATAACGTGTTGAAATATATTTATAGTTATAAAATGTGATATAGTATTTTTTTTATAAAATTATAGGTATAAAATATATGGACCTATATTTCGTCAATATTTAAACCGAATTTCCCCGGTATACCGGCGTACCAGTGTATCGCTCTCGACCGGTACGAATTGAAATCCGGTATGGACTACATTGGTTTCACCCTTCTTGTTGATTAGATACCCATGTACTGATTCGATTCATATCCTTTGTTGTACATCTTACTTATAGCACAAAGGGAGTTTGGTCATGTTTCACTTTGTACTTCAAAACTATTCTCTCAAATTGTTGAACCTAGCGACTAACTTTATGACTCTCTAGATTCAGATCTCCCGTTATAGGAACTAGGACATAAAATTGGATGCTAGCACATTGTTAATTTGTAATCCTCTTGTTCTTGCAATCCATTTGATTACTATATTGAAAAAATTGCTCAATTATGCCTACTTGTTTTTACAATACTAGCATCTTATTGCTATTGCACTATGTAACTGAAACGTTAAATAACTTATTTATGGAAATTCATTCTATTCTTTTGATTGCAGCACGTAAATTACGAGGCATTTATTTGAGGGAAGCTAATGCATGCCAAAATAATAATCAAGTGAGAGATTTATAGAATGAAATGCTATTGTCGTAAACTGTGCAAATCTAGCTTGGAAAGTTGTATCTAAATCATTTTATGATATGAAATTGTGAGAGATCAATCTACATAAACTTGTTGAATCATTTAATCCTTTGGCTTCTGTATACTTGGTATGGTGTGGCCCCTAACATGTAATTTTTCCCTCAAGTGGATTTTTAAAAAATGATGACCAATCTACTCATAGTTAAGATTTATATATATATATATATATATATATATATGCAGGTGCAGGAATATGGAGGAATTTATCAAAGAATATTTTCCTAGAAAAAAATTTATCAAAATCCGCAAAGAATATTAACGTTGGTAGAAATTGCGTTGCTTCATTATATAAAAATAAGCAAATGATATTAATGTTGCACAAAAAATAACCGCAACCAGAATTTTTCCTGGGATCCACTTTTACGTTGCTAATATCCTACTTATCCGTTACCTAAATCCTATGCATCTGCTGCTTTAAATAACTTTTGCAATCGGATACATCCGATGTATAATATGTTGCAAAAATTTGTCACGCCATATCCCAACAGATATAAACGTTGCTTAAATTCGCTGCACCGTTTATATCTGTTGCAAAAAGGCCAAAATGACAAAAAAATTAAGTTGAACTTTCCTAAAAGACAAGTTAAATTCTCTAAGTTCCCGTTGATAACCTTGCTCGGAAAGATGGATTTCCTTATGATATTTCGGTTCCCATTCCACCTTCTTTCCATCTACCTCTGATACTAGAACCGCCAGAATTTAGTTCGGGTTATCAGATACAACAATTCTGAATACAATGTTCCAGTCTTAAAGTTTATAATGCTATCTTCGAGAACTTCCCCAGAGAAAGTTACTTTCCAATTCTAGGTATAATCTGATAAGTTCATTTAGATTTGGATAATCCTCTTATTTTGAACCATTTAAGTGTTTTATAAGTTTCCTCCGATGGAAGCAAAATATCCTCCTTCTACAGATAACTTTTTATCCCATCTTTCACAGGTTTATCAATAAGATCCCCAAAACATATATAATAGGTTCCCAAATCCTTTTCCATTATTCATATTCTAGATGCACCAAAGCTGAAACCCCAGTTAGTCCTTCAATCTCAATGAATTTAAAACTCCACCACTTCTTTTTGATTAGAAAAACCATTTGGTTCCAATTCATCTTTCTCGACAACATCACAATACCAGTTCTTGTAATCCTCGTCTTGATAGAGGATTGAATCTCAGGAAATTCAGCTTCATTTGGATCTGTTTGCAACTCTTCCTTAACCCCTCTCTTTTCCAAATATATATCTAAAATCTCTGCTAGAATTGACCATCAATATATTTTGTCACCATAAGGAATACAAATATTAAAAGACCTTTCTTTATCACCCTCCAAGTGCCTAGAAACCAGAATATATTTACCTTCTATGTTAATTCAATTTTAAGTTCAAAGATATTACCCTATGTTTTAGGGTGAAAAAAAATATACTGCAAAGAGTACTTTCTGTAGGTTTGAAAGATCAAAATCGAACAAGATAAGCCTAAACCAAGAAATGGCCATTCACATTTTGCTTCGGTCACAAAGGTGGATATGATGGGTTGATCTTAGTGGAGAAAAGCAAAAAAGATTGAGAAATAATTGTGTGATAGAAAATGATAATGTGTGGTTGAAAACTGAATTTATGACTAGAAATTGGATTATCTCTCGGATAGATCTCTGTTATTTCTGTTTCGAATAGATAAAGTCATCTATTTTATAATTTTATAGTGAATACATTGATTTCTCGTAAGTTTTGGGAGTTATGAAGAGATGAAAAAGTGTTAATCGTGGAGATTGTAGTGGAATTATGTCCACTTAGTCAGGAGGACTGTATGACCACTACTCCTCATCCTCTCAACTTCTCATAACCATCCCACTACTTATTACCTTCTCGTCGTGGATGTGTTTCCACATAGCACGTTGTCGTAGACCGCCAGAGCAATACCCCAGTGAGAATCCCCTCATGTGATGTATTTGATATCTTGTAAGAAAGTATTAAAGTCATGGACTATTACTATTTTGGTTAGATTAAGTCAATAACCTGTTAAATTAGTGAGACCAATCTCTCAGTTCACTAAGTAGTTAAATAAGCTGGTCAGTGTCGAGTCTAGTAAAAATAGTAAGTTTGGTAGTCATGCACTAGCTTGAAAGTAGCATGGAATAAATTTGGAAATGTTCATAGTCAAGATTACATAAGAGTTCCCAAGGACCAAGCATGGTAGGCTTGATTGGCTGTTCTTGAGAACATGCTAAGGATAGGCATGGCACTAGCAATAGGTGATGTGATTTTATATAGTGGTAAATAAAGGTTCGATTCTCGAACT